>BLSH010269366.1:145252-158668 GCA_018402905.1 Glandirana rugosa
CTATTTACATAGATGGATCACTCCGAGACTAGACCTCGTATTGTACGTCGGTGCCTTTTACCTTCGGGATGTACAAAAAAATTTCACAATGATTTGGGCCCTCTGACGTAAACCATATATACCAGAGAATGTCTCGTTTGTTGTACCTTTACGTTAATAAAATCATTTACATTTGACGATTTATGGAAAACAGAAATCGTCCATCTTGTCAGAACACTGAAGATAGTCACAGGTCGGTTCGTGACCAATTCCGATCTCAACTCGCTTGTGGACCTGCAAGCCCAAGACGACCAGGCAGGCTTGAAGCCCTGTTTCAGGCCCTTGTCCGTGCGATCGTTCGGGTTCCGTCCGGACCCGGACCCGGACTTTGTCCCGAAGTTCGGACGGACCAGCAGAACCCGAACGTCCAGGTGTTCGCTCAACTCTAGCCTTAACCAGTGCTTGGCTGGACACTGATAGAAGTCACAAGACTGTTCTACCTGCTAAAGACAAAAGGTATTTAGCAGTTTACATTTACTAAAATAATTGCATTTCCATGTTGTTTGCTCTGTAAGAGACCATATATACCAAATGCAGTCTCCCGGGTTTAGTAACACTTTAAAAAAACATGTAGGGCTTCCATTTTCCGTGGCTGCATGTTATGCTCCAGATCAGAGCCTCACTAGGTAGATACATTTATCATTTTAATTTTAGAATGTATTTCTCTACTGATTGGGTCACTTCAGAAAAGGGTATTATTAATAGAGGCTGGGGTCCCCAAGGAGCTAAAATATGATATGAGCTACTGTAGAATATTAGGTGTCAAGTTCCATGTTTGCCAAGGCTCAAATGAGGTAATATCACCTACATTCATATTGTACATTATTAATGTGTAACTCTAAAAACGTTAAAAAATATACACGGTATTCTTGAACATTTTACACAATATAACACCAGTATCACTACTTCATGACTCATTTAACTATTACTTCACAAATTAGATTTATACAAAAAACAATGCAGGAAAGAAGTATTTGGTGCATTCACAGCATTCTTAGTTAATTTAAAGAAGAACTATAGACAAAATTGTTATTTCATTTTGGATAGAGTTAGAGAGGGTTATAAACATGTGAGATTTTTTTTTTCACTATCTGTGTCCCATTGCAGAGATTTCCCTTCACTTCCTGTCTCCTAGCCAAACAGAAAGTGAGAAGAAATCCCTGCAAATTAAGGGAATCCTTTAGGGACCCCCAAGTCACCAGAACTAGTTCAATTACTTTTCTGGGGGGCAACACAAAATTTTGGATTTTCTTTTACTTTCATTTTCAATGATAATGGTAAACACTTGGTAAATAGCGAGGAGGAATCTCATTAACAGGGGCACCGACCGCAATAAAAACTGGCAAGCATTCTAAGCCCTCTCCACTCTATCCAAAGAAAAAAAGAAGTTTTGCCCTCAGTTATACTTTACCCTTTTTTGAAATCATGAACAAGTGCAGTGCCCACTCACAATTACAACACAAAAAACTTTCTTAAAAAGACCTTGTAGTTCCCATGCATTCAACCCTCTAATGCTACCTCTCTAGACACAGATGTTATAACAATATTGTAAGGATAGCATTCACCAGAATTGTCGTATGCCATCATTTTAACCACTTGCCCACTTGGCATTTAAACCCCCTTCCTAACCAGGCCAATTTACAGCTTCCAGTGCGGTCATATTTTGAATGACAATTACTCAATAGTCATGCAACACTGTACCCATATGAAATTTGCATCCTTTTTTTCACACAAATAGAGCTTTCTTTTGGTGGTATTTAATCACCTCTGGGTTTTTTATTTTTTTGTGCTATAAATAAAAAAAGAACAAATATTTTGTAAAAAAAAAAAATGCATTTTCTTTGTTTCAGTTGTAGTAGTAATTTTTCTTCATACATTTTGGCCAAAATTTATACTCCTACATTGAAAGCCGTGGGAGGCTATCAGCCGACCCAGGGAAGAGGTGTATATTGAAAATAAGAGGGGTCCAAGAACAGAACCTTGGCGGACCCCCAACAGAGAAGGGAAGAGGAGAGGAGGAGGTAGAATTGTAGGTTACGCTGAAAGTGCGATGGGATAGGTAGGATGAGAGCCACTGAAGAGCACAGTCACGAAGACCGAGGTAGTAAAGTTTTTTGAGGAGGAGGGGGTGGTCGACAGTATCAAAGGCAGCCGAAAGATCCAGGAGTAGGAGTATAGAGACGTGTCCATTGGTTTTTGCAGTTAGTAGGTCATTTGTGAGTTTAGGAAGGGCAGTTTCTGTGGAATGTTGAGGGCGAAATCCAGATTGAAGGGGGTCCAGTAGGTTATTCTTAACAAGGTGGTCACTCAGTTGGTTGTAGACCAGGTGTTCTAGGAGTTTGGAAGAAAAGGGGAGCAATGGTTCCAGTAATCCATGTCCTTAGTCTGCTTGTCTTCAGGAAACTGCAGGCTTTCTTGTGCCTCATGTTTAGAGGAGGCTTTCTTCTGGGACAACAGGCATGCAGACCAATTTGATGCAGTGTGCAGAGTATGGTCTGAGCACTGACAGGCTCATACTTCTTCAACCTCTGCAGCAATGCTGGCAGCACTCATATGTCTACTTCCCAAAGACAACTTCTTGATATGACACTGAGCATGTGCACTCAACTTCTTTGGTCGACCATGGTAAAGCCTGTTCTGAGTGGAACCTGTCCTATTAAACCACTGTATGGTCTTGGCCAAAATGCTACAGCTCAGTTTCAGGGTCTTGCCAATCTTCTTATAGCCTAGGCCATCTTTATGTAGAGCAACAATTCTTTTTTTCAGATCCTCAGAGAGTTCTTTGCCATGAGGTGCCATGTTGAACTATCCGTGACCAGTATGAGAGAGTGAGAGCGATAACACCAAATTCAACACACCTGCTCCCCATTCACACCTCAGACTTTGTAACACTAACCAGTCACATGACACCAGGGAGGGAAAATGGCTAATTGGGCCCAATTTGAATATTTTCAATTAGGGGTGTACTCACTTTTGTTGCCATCGGTTTAGACATTAATGGCTGTTGAGTGTTGAGTTATTTGGAGGGGACAGCAAATTTACACTTATACAAGCTGTACACTCACTACTTTACATTGTAGTAAAGTGTCATTTCTTCAGTGTTGTCACATGAAAAGATATAATAAAATATTTACAGAAATGTGAGGCGTGTACTCACTTTTGTGAGATACTGTATCATGGCCAGCGAATGGTATGTTTCAATTATGCAAAAGAGAAAGATGACCAAGAAAATTCATCTTTGGTGTCCTTGCCTCAGTGGATCAATGGATCAGTCCTTGCCTCAGTGGATCTTAAATCACAATGTATGTACTTTTGGCTAGAGTAAAGTGGACCTATAATCATAAATTACACTTCAGCTGATGGCTGGGAATCAAAGTGTAAAGTTAGGTACACACTGTCCAAAAAATCGGCCGGTTTAGCAGAAACAGGACGACTTTTGGTCAGTGTGTACAGCAGTCTGCCTGACAGAAGCAGGTCTAATGACCGACTTTTGTTGAAGGGACATGTTGGAAAACCAGCATCTGATCAGCTCTTGCAGCCAATGGCTGCGAGTGCTGATCAGTGTATTCTGGCTGGAGAAATACAATAGCACAGCAGGGGAGATTGCTGCACCAACATCGTTTGTGTATATAGTGATCTGTCATCTTTTTTCATTTAAAGTGGTAGTAAACCCTCCCATCATTTTCAGCCAAGGAAGCTGCCATCTTGGCCTCTGTTTAATCTACAACTGCCATGATGCTGCACATGTGATCAGCTATGACTCCAGCCATTGGATGGTTTGACAGTATGGTTTAGAGCACAACCAATGGGAGTGTTACATTTCCGGCACATGCCGGAAATGTGACTGGTTTTTGACCTGTTAAATGCATGGGTTTACTACCGCTTTAACTTGCTGGATTGAATGAAACAAAACTCTCAGTGTGTACTCAGCTGAATAGAAGCTAAAATACTTTATTGGAGAAAATGCTGCTACGGGCTTCATCTAGTGCTTGTCATATGGACAAAAGCTTTGAAATCTGCAATCTGGGCAGAAGGGGAAGCTCAGAGCTTTCAATGGCTAATCCTTCTCTTCTGCAGAAATCATTAGTCCAAATGCCAAACATTTTGGTTATGTAAGCATCACCTGAGTAAGCTAAGTAGAGTGTCTTTTGCAGGGAAAGTTGGTATGTTAGCCCTTCTATTATTATTTATTTATCCATCCATCAAAATGATAATTTAACCACTATAGAAATAACTTGCAGGTAGACTTCAGTAACAACTTATTTAATTTAAGAGAATAAAGGTTGAAAAGTACAGAATTTTAAATTCTGAGCATATTCTAATGCTGTCCCTGTGCTACTTTCAAATTAAAATAGATACTATTACAATTACTGTGAATATTTTGCTACATGTTTTTTCTTGTGGATTATAGTTGCACATTTTATAATCTTTTCCACACTAATTTCATGCCTAATGGGCCTAAATAGTGTCACAAACACATAGATGATGATAACTAAAGACCTTGCTGGCTTGGTATTAGCCAAAGAAACAAATGACAAAAGAAGCAAACTACTTGGTCAGCAAGTAAGCATGAGATTCCTGGGATGGTTTCAGCTTAACTGGAAGATCTGCAGAGTCTGGCACTCACCGGATCAGAATGTCACTATGATTGATCACAAAGTGCATGAAATTTTAATACGTTTGAGAATGTAAGCATGAATGAGACCTGAATGCCCATATGCATTAGTCTGCTTGAATAAAAAAGTTACTTGCTCAAGCTGTACAAACAAAAATGTGAGGAGTGGACCTAAGTTTAAAATTTTAATTCAGTTAACAACAAAGTGAAAAACATTTTTGTCACATCCATTATCAGAAATGTTCTTATAATTCCCGGCTTCCAGGAAATATGTGCCAGAATTATTAGAGTCAAATGTTTTGTACTGCATAAAAGAATCATAAGTATTTTGTGTGTGTGTGAGTTTCTTAACTTTTAGGCTTCATGCACACAGGACATTTTTTGACGTTTTTACAGTTGCTGCTTTCAGCTGCAGATGTTTTTTTCTACAGTCATTAAACTCTCCATCATGTTATCCTATGTGTTCATGCACACATAGGCTGTTATCAATTGTTTTTAGCAGTGATGTTTTTGAGCTGTAAAAAAACCCCAAGAGAGACGTTTTTCAGCTGTAAAAATGCTCTAATGCTCAAAAACGCTCACTAGCGTTCACTAATGCCACTCACCAACATTTTGGGACGTTTTGTATCCATTGAAAAAAAAAATGCCTAAAAACACCATTGCTAAAAAAACCCTCACTAACGCTCAATAATGCTCATTAATGCTCACTAATGCTGCTGCAAAAGCGCTCAAAAAAGCTGAAAAAATCACTGATAAGCTGCTGACGTTTTTAGGACATTTTTTTTAACATCCTGTGTGCATGAAGCCTTATTGGTAGCAGTAAACAATGCTCAAAATGGGACACCCAGGAACAGTCCAAGCAAGTACATTCTTCATTTTTATTCTGCAAGACAGCAAACAAACACAGTCTAAAGGCAGGAGGGCTTTGCATACTAATGAGTCATTAATTATTTTATTTTGTAAAACTAAAGTGGCGCTAAGTAAAATGTGCTAGTATAGCAGACTACTGTGCCTTCTAAAAGGACACAGGTAGTCCCAAGAGTGGAGAAATGCAAATTACAATTTAGTTTTGGTTGTAGTGTGGCAGCTTGTTCTTCTTTCATCTCTACACCTAGCGCGGTTATCTTCCATAATTATTTTATTTTATTTATTTGAGGTACTTATATGGCGCCATCAATTTACGCAACACTTTTACATATACATTGTACATTCACATCAGTCCCTGCCCTCAAGGAGCTTACAATCTAAGGTTCCTAACTCACATTCATTCACATACTATGGCCAATTTAGACAGGAGCCAATTAACCTACCAGCATGTCTTTGGAGTGTGGGAGGAAACTGGAGTAACCAGAGGAAACCCACACAAACACAGGGAGAACTCCAGGCAGGTAGTGTTGTGGTTGGGATTCGAACCACGACCCTTTTGCTGCTAGGGTCGCTACACCACTACACCACTGTGCTGCCCCAAATTAATTAAACTCATGTCAGTTCCTGACTAACAGGGTGCTCCTTATTGGGTTCGCCAAAACCAACAGGCAGTACTTGTTCCTTTTTCATGTTTTGTCAGCACTCAGCTTTTTCACCCAGCAGCAGCCCTCACAGCAGAAAGAGAAAGAGAGAAAAAGAGAAAGCCCAGAGTATTAGTTGGCTCACATATATAAAGGCCTGTGAGACTAATAATGAGGCCAAGCGAACAGGCAAGATGTGGACATAGGAACAGAGGCTTTATCCCACCCAAAGCTCTACAAAGCCTCCAGGCTCAAGGACCTGCAACGGGAAACCTAGGTGACACATATACACTATTCACAATCCTGCCAGCCAATGCCCCACCATTTGTTAGTTTTATATTTAACAATCTGTGTCATTAAAACATCTCTATTATTTTTTTTTTATTGTCTTATTACCAATACTGTTCTGCATATTGCTGTGGGGAACTTGTTTACAAATATGACTTAACTTTGATTAAAAAGGGTTTGTGACAGGCTGAACACAATTAGAGCAAAATGCTAAGAATTGAATTGGGAGTATATGACATTTTGTTGTCTTTTTTTCTATGTACCAAAGAAAGTCTAAGTATATGAGTTATGTTGAATATATTGGTGCTAAATATCAATTCATTAAATTGAACCTGAACTACAAAAACTACAGCATACAAAACTCTAATGTATGAAGAAGTACAACTAAACAAATTTTCCAACTGCCTTAAAGATACATCCCTGTCAAAAATTGAAAATAAGGTTGTTTGTACATTTTACATACATAGCTGTTTTGAGTGCTACCTGGTTACATAAAAACAAATCCCCACATGTGTACTCATGATAAATACATTTGCAATAAGCAATTATACCAATTTTGCAATAAACAATTGAAATTATGAGAAATAAAGAATGGATAAATACATACAGTATCTCACAAAAGTGAGTACACCCCTCACATTTTTGTAATTATATTATTATATCTTTTTATGTGACAACACTAAAGAAATGACACTTTGCTACAATGTAAATTAGTGAGTGTACAGCTTGTATAACAGTGTAAATTTGCTGTCCCCTCAAAATAACTCAACACACAGCTATTAATGTCTAAACCGCTGGCAACAAAAGTGAGTACACCCCTAACTGGAAATGTTGAAATTGGGCCCAAAGTGTCAATATTTTGTGTGGCCACCATTATTTTCCATCACTGCCTTAACCCTCTTGGGCACGGAGTTCACCAGAGCTTCACAGGTTGCCACTGGAGTCCTTTTCTACTCCTCCACAATGACATCATGGAGCTGGTGGATGTTAGAGACCTTGCACTCCTGCACCTTCTGTTTGAGAATGTCTGACAAATGCTCAAAAAGGTTTAGGTCTGGAGACATGCTTGGCCAGTCCATCACCTTTACCCTCAGCTTCTTTAACAAGGCAGTAATCATCTTGGAGGTCGTTATCATGTTGGAATACTGCCCTGCGGCCCAGTCTCCGAAGGGAGGGGATTATGCTCTGCTTCAGTACGTCACAGTACATGTTGGCATTCATGGTTCCCTCAATGAACTGTAGCTCCCCAGTACTGGCAGCACTCATGCAGGTCCAGACCATAATACTGCCACCACCATGCTTGACCGTAGGCAAGACACACTTGTCTTTGTACTCCTCACCTGGTTGCCGTCACACATGCTTGACACCATCTGAACCAAATAAATTTATCTTGGTCTCATCAGACCACAGGACATGGTTCCAGTAGTCCATGCTCTTAGTCTGCTTGTCTTCAGCAAACTGTTTGCGGCCTTTCTTGTGCATCATCTTTAGAAGAGGCTTCCTTCTGGGATGACAGCCAAGCAAACCAATTTGATGCAGTGTATGGCATATGGTCTGAGCACTGACAGGCTGACCCCCACTCCTTCAACCTCTGCAGCAATGCTGGCAGCACTCATATGTCTATTTCCAAAAGACAACCTCTGGATATTACGCTGAGCATGTGTACTCAACTTCTTTGGTCAACCATGGCGAGGCCTGTTCTGAGTGGAACCTGTCCTGTTAAACCCCTGTATGGTCTTGGCCACCATGCTGCAGCTCAGTTTCAGGGTCTTGGCAATCTTCTTATAACCTAGGCCATCTTTATGTAGAGCAACAATTCTTTTTTTCAGATCCTCAGAGAGATCTTTGCCATGAGGAGCCATGTTGAACTTCCAGTGACTAGTATGAGAGAGTGGGAGCGATAACATCAAATTTAATGCACCCGATCCCCATTCACACCTGAGACCTTGTAACACTAATGAGTCACATGACACCCGGGAAGGAAAATGGCTAATTGGGCCCAATTTGGACATTTTAACTTAGGGGTGTACTCACTTTTGTTGCCAGCGGTTTAGAAATTAATTCGTGTGTGTTGAATTATTTTGAGGGGACAGCAAATTTACACTGTTATACAAGCTGTACACTCACTACTTTACATTGTAGCAAGGTGTCATTTCTTCAGTGTTGTCACATGAAAAGATAGAATAAAATATTTACACAAATGTGAGAGGTGTGCTCACTTTTGTGAGATACTGTAAATAAACATGTGTCATTCATAAATTAATCCATATCCTTGTATCTTCATACATGCAGAATCTGATTCCTCTTGTATTGAATTGTATTGTAACTGTACTGTCTGCGTAAACTGCTGGTACTATATAAATCTTGTATAATAATAATAAGGTGATGAACAATCGTGCAATTTTTAAAGTGCCAATTGCTGTCTCTTTAAATAAAGTGCAAATCGTATAATATATAAATTAGCACATCCCGCCACTCAGCATAGCCTTTAATAAAGCCCTGTGGGAGGGGCGAAATGGGTCAGTGACCCAGGGTGGTGACGTCATATCTGGCTGGTGGACACACATTTTTGTGATCTTCCGGTTTGACATTTTGCTTGCATTTCTTCATGCACAAGTGAGGGTATTATATTATCAGCTATTTTAATTATAGAATTACGCTCTTATTATTATTATTTTTATTATACAGGATTTATATAGCGCCGACAGTTTGCGCAGCGCTTTACAATATTAGGGCAGACAGTACAATTACAAAACAGTTCAATACAGGAGGAATCAGGGCCCTGCTCGTTAGAGCCTACAATCGAGGAGGGAGAGTTAAATGATACGAAAGTGCAAAAACTGCGGGGGATGAGCTGATTGAGAAAATAAGGAGTGTAGTTGTTAGGTGGTAACAGGATAGGCTTCCCTGAAGAGAAAAGTTTTCAGGGATCGCCTGAAGGTGGATATATTTGGGGACAGTCTGACAGATTGGGGTAGGGAGTTCCAGAGGATGGGAGAGGCTCGGGAGAAGTCTTGGAGGCAAGTATGAGAGGAGGTGATGAGGGAGCTGGAGAGCAGGAGGTCTTGGGAGGAGCGAAGAGGATGGTTAGGTTGGTATTTTGAGACTAAGCTGGTGATGTAGCTGGGAGCAGAGTTGGGGATGGCTTTGTAGCTGATTGTTAGTATTTTGAATTTAATTAGTTGAGCGAGTGGCAGCCAATGGAGGGATTGGCAGAGAGGGATGGCAGGCGCTGAACGGTTTGTAAGGTGGATGAGTCTGGCAGCGGCATTCATGATGGACTGGAGGGGGCATAGTCTATTTAACCCCTTACCAACCGGGCCCTTTTTTACATTTGTAGGTTACAAGCTAAAAACTGTTTTTTTTTTTGCTAGAAAATTACTTAGAACCCCCAAACATTATATATATTTTTTTCAAACACCCTAGAGAATAAAATGGTGATCCTTGCAATACTTTTTGTCACACGGTATTTGCGCAGCGGTCTTTCAAGCGTGATTTTTTTTGGAAAGATTTCACTTTTTTGAGTTAAAAAATAAGACAACAGTAACGTTAGGCCAATTTTTTTGTATATTGTGAAAGAGGATGTTACGCCGAGTAAATAGATACCATGCATGACACGGTTGAAAATTGCGCGCACTCGCGAAATGGCGAGCTCGCAGGGACGGTGGCGCTTTTATTTTTTTATTTTTTATTTTTTTTATTTAATTTATTTATTTTTAACATTGTTCCTTTAAAAAAAAAATCTGATCACTTTTATTGCTATCACAAGGAATGTAAACATCCCTTGTGATAGTAATATATGGTGACAGGTACACTTTTTGGAGGGCTGGGGGGTCTAAAAGACCCCCCATCCCTCCTTTGCACTTCACAGTATTCAGATTGCCAAAAACGGCGATTCTGAATACTGTCATTTTTTTAAAACTTGGCGCCGTTAGCCGCAGAGTAAACTGGAAGTGACATTGTGATGTCGCTTCCGGAATTTGCCGAAGGAGACCCGATCTGAGCCGATTACGGCTTCTGTCAGGTCTCCTTCTAGCTGGGGGAGGCACTGGATCGTCGCTCCGGTCTCCCGGTGGGACGGGAGGCCGGAAAAGAGTGGCGGAAGGCGGTGGGAGGAGGGGATGTCCCCTCCCGCCCCCTGGGATAACGACCGAGCGGCTCCCGAGCCGGATCGGTCATCATCCCCAGATAGCTGACCGTCCACTCTAAAAAACGATACCGGAAAATAGCCTGCAGCTGCAGGCTATGTCCCGGTACAACCACTCAAAACCAGCCACCGCCTATTTACGGCGCTGGTCGGGAAGTGGTTAAAGGTAGGCCAGTGAGGAGGGAGTTGCAGTAGTCGAGATGAGAGATGACCAGGGAGTGAATCAGGAGCTTTGTGGTTTCATTGGTTAGGAAGGGACGTATTTTAGCGATGTTGCGGAGATTGAGAAGGCAAGTCTTAGAAAGTGATTGGATGTGGGGCCAAAAGGAGAGTTCAGAATCCAGAATAACACTAAGCACCCTAACATGTGGGGATGTGTGGATGGTTGTGCCATTGCTCTTGACAGAGAAGTCGGGGGAAACGGCACGTGGGGGAGGAAATATTATGAGTTCAGTTTTGGACAAGTTGAGTTTGAGAAAGTGGTGTGACATCCAGGCAGATATGTCTGTTAATAAGTTACTGATACGTGAGTAGACTGATGAAGTGAGTTGGGGGGTGGAGAGGTAAATTTGGGTATCATCAGAGTAGAAATGATATTGAAAGCGGTGGGAGGCCGACCCAGGGAAGAGTTGTATATTGAAAATAAGAGAGGTCCAAGAACAGAACCTTGGGAGACCCCAACAGAGAAAGGAAGAGGAGAGGATAGGTAGGACGAGAGCCACTGAAGAGCACAGTCATGGAGACAAAGGGAGTAGAGTTTTTTGAGGAGGAGGGGGCGGTCGACAGTATCAAAGGCAGCCGAAAGGTCCAGGAGTAGGAGTACAGAGTAGTGTCCATTGGTTTTTGCGGTTAGTAGGTCATTTGTGAGTTGTAGAAGGGCAGTTTCTGTGGAGCGTTGAGGGCGAAATCCAGATTGAAAGGGGTCCAGAAGGTTATTCTTGACAAGGTGGTCACTCAGTTGGTTGTAGACTAGGCGTTCGAGGAGTTTGGAGGAAAAGGGGCGCAAGGAGATAGGGCGCAGATTGTTAAGATCGGTAGGGTCCAAGGATGGCTTTTTGAGTATGGGGGTGACCAATGCATGTTTTAGAGCATTGGGGAAGATGCCACAAGAGAGAGAGAGATTGAAGATGTGAGTTAGAGAATGCAGGATAGAGTCAGAGGGTGAGCGTAGTATTTGAGAGGGAATAGGGTCTAGTGGACAGGTGGTTAGGTGGGCGTTAGAAAGGAGTTTAGCAACCTCGTTTATAGTAGCAGGCTTGAATAAGGATATTGTTGATTGTGCTTGTTGACATGGGGTATTAACTGGGGAAGATGACTGTAGAGTGGAGATTTCATCACGAATTGTGTCAATTTCACTTTTGAAGTGATTAGCAATCTCCTGGGCAGTGAGAGTGTTAGTGGGCGGAAGTGGTGAAGAGTTGACGGGGACTGGATGAGAAGGTGTTAATAAGAGTGGTAAAATAGATCTGCTTGGCAGTGTGGAGGCGATAATTGTATTTATGGAGGGCAGAAGGTTGAAGTCTTTGAGAGACTTAATCTTGTGCCACAGACACTCAAGGGCGCGGCTACGGTGTCGTCTGTTTGCCAGGGTTGTAGGGGTCGAAGCCTGATTTTGTGTGTGGTGAGGGGAGCTAGCTTGTCCAGGGTGGAGGACAGGGATTTATTGTAGATGGCAGTGGCTTGGTTGGGGCAGGACAGGGGTGAGATTTTTTCATAGAGGTGGTCAGTAGCAGAATAGAGGAGAGAAGTGTTGAGTTGGCGCAGGTTTCTACAGGGGACGGTTAGGCGATTGGAGAGGAAGGTGGTGCAAGACAGGGAGAAAAACTAATAAGGCGGTGGTCGGAGAAGGGAAAAGGATTGTTGGAGAAGTTGCATGGAGTGCATAGATAGGAGAAGACAAGGCAGAGGGTGTTCCCATCAGTGTGAGTAGGAGCCTGTACCCATTGCTTCAGGCCAAATGAGGAAATTAGACTAAGAAATGTAGAAGTAACAGTAGTGTTAGTGTTAACTGGGATGTTTAAGTCACCAAGAAGGATTGTGGGAATTTCAGAAGATAGAAAGTAGGGTAGCCAGGCACAAAATTCATCAAGGAAAGCTGACAGTGGTCCAGGAGGCCGGTAGATGACAGCAATTCTTAGGGAGGTTGGAGAGAATAGACGTATACAGTGGGCTTCAAATGATGAGAGTGAAAGAGAGGGAGGAGAGTGAAGAACCTGAAAGGTGCTCAGTGGGGATAAGAGGAATCCCACTCCACCTCCCTTGTGTCCATTAGGCCTAGGGGAGTGAGTCCAGAGAAGGCCACCATGGGAGAGGGAAGCAGGAGAAGCAGAATCGCATTTGTGGAGCCAGGTTTCGGTGATAGCAAGCATATGAAAGGAATTAGTGACAAATAGGTCATGAATAGTGTTGAGCGAACCCGGACTGTAACGTTCGGGTCCGTACCGAACTTTCGGGTGTCCGTGGCACGGACCCGGACCCGGACATTTCAAAAATCGTTCGGGTTCGGTCCGGGGTTCTGCTATTTTATTCCACGTGTTGAGAAGCTGCAGGGCAGCCAATCAACAAGCGTTTCACTGGTTTGCCCTTAGAAGCCATCACAGCCATGCCTACTAATGGCATGGCTGTGATTGGCCAGTGCATCATGTGACCCAGCCTCTTTATAAGCTGGAGTCACAGTGCTGCAGTCACATGCTCCTTGGGTTAGTATAGGGAAAGGTAGCTGACGGCGTGAGGGACAGATTTTAGCCATTTTAAGACCTGATCCTGCATCCTGAGATAGATTACTTTACTACTGCTGTCTGTGCTGTTGCTCTGAGGAC
>BLSH010269366.1:174698-185044 GCA_018402905.1 Glandirana rugosa
GGCGGTGTGTACGAACTGTGGTAGAGTTAGAGTATTCAAATAGAACCAGAGTAGTCTGGTGTCCTGTACCAAGGTCATTAGGTACAGGAATCAAACGAACAGAAGTGACAGGTTCCACTCAGAATAGAACTCGCCATGGCCGACCAAAGAAGTTGAGTGCACATGCTCAGCATCATATCCAGAGGTTGTCTTTGGGAAATAGACGTATGAGTGCTGCTAGCATTGCTGCAGAGGTTGAAGGGGTGGGAGGTCAGCCTGTCAGTGCTCAGACCATGTGCCACACACTGCATCAAATTGGTCTGCATTGCTGTCATCCCAGAAGGAAGCCTTTTCTAAAGATGATGCACAAGAAAGCCCGCAAACAGTTTGCTGAAGACAAGCAAACTAAGGACATGGATTACTGGAACCATGTCCTGTGGTCTGATGAGACCAAGATAAACTTATGAGATTGAGATGGTGTCAAGCATGTGTGGCGGGAAACCAGGTGAGGAGTTCAAAGACAAGTGTGTCTTGCCTACAGTCATGCATGGTGGTGGGAGTGTCAACGTCTGAGGCTGCATGAGTGCTGCCGGCACTGGGGAGCTACAGTTCATTGAGGGAACAATAAATGCCTACATGTACTGTGACATACTGAAGCAGAGCATGATCCTCTCCCTTCGGAGACTGGGCCGCAGGCCAGTATTCCAACATGATAACGTTGATGAAGGTAGGAGATCAGCAACAAGGACATAGAAAACATGTTTTTTTCCCGGAGTTCTGCTTTAAGAAGCTCTAAGACAGGTTGGTTCATGGAAATATTAACTGAGTTTGGTTTGGTTCCTAAGAAAGAGCAGAATTCCTTTCGGTTAATTCACCATCTGTCTTACCCCCCGGGGGAATCCCTCAACGATGAGGTAGCGGACTCTGGAGCTCAGGTATCATATGCTTCATTTGATGAAGCTCTGTTGTTATTAAGATGTTTTGGCAAGTCTTCGCTTCTAGCTAAAACCGACATTAAGTCGGCTTTTCGCCTGTTACCAGTTCATCCACAGGGCTTTAATTCTCTAGGTTTTCATTTTCGTAATCTTTTTTACTTTGACAAGTGTATGCCGATGGGCTTCTCACTTTCTTGCTTTTATTTCGAGGCCTTTTCGAGTTTCCTTCAATGGGAGTCCTTTCCCTCGGGGGGATGTTTGCATTATTTGGACGATTTTCTTTTTATTGGCCCACCAGATTCTCCGATTTGTTTGCAGTCTCTTTCTTGTTTTATTAGGATCTGCGAATCGTTCGGTATTCCGTTGGCTGAAGAAAAGACGGTTCTTCCGTCAAGAATTATTGAGTTTCTAGGAATCACTATTGATTCATCTTTGATGGAATTTAGACTTCCAAAGTTGTTGCGGATGAGGTATCTGATTGTATCTTTTTTATCAAGGCGTAAAGCTTTGCTGAGAGATGTTCAGTCTCTCCTTGGGCTTTTTGCTTTCGCAGCAAGGGTCATTCCAGTGGCTAGGATTTTCTCTAGGCGTTTTTCCATGGCTACTAGAGGGTTAAAGAACCCCTTGGCTCCTGTCTGCATTTCAAGAAGCATCAAGGAAGATTTAAAAATCTGGGATTCTTTCTTGTGTGATTTTAACGGTTCTACCATCTGGCAGGAGGATTTTGTGGAAGATTCACAGATGAGTTTCTATACGGATGCAGCGGGATCCGTAGGCTTTGGGGCATTTTTGGACGGCCGTTGGTGCGCATCCAAATGGCATAGGAGTTGGGAGAATCCTATCATCCTCCGTAATATGGTTCTCTTGGAACTTTTCCCGATAATAGTGTCGGTGGTTGTTTGGAGAGATAAGTTTGAGAATCGCAGAATAGTAGTGCACACAGACAACAAAGGTGTATTATTTGCTATTAATTCTTTATCTTCAAAGTCAGAATTAGTTGTTAAGTTGTTGCGTTTTCTAGTGTTACATTGTATGCGCTATAATATCTGGTTGAAAGCAAGACACATAGCTGGCATACATAATAACATTGCAGATGCTTTATCTCGTTTGCAGATTACCAAGTTCCGGGAGTTGGTTCCGGATGCCGATCGCAGCAGCACTCCATGCCCAGATTTCCTCTGGGGCTTGATATGGGACTGATCAGCAAATACCTGCAGAATTCAGTGTCGCCCAGGACTTGGGCGGACTACGTCAATTCATGGTCCAGATGGTCTGGGTTTTGCTTAGACAGGGATGTAGACCCTTTGGACGTAAATGCTCATTTGGCATTATCATTTGTCTTGCATCTAATCGGGTTAAATCTGAGCCCGGCGTCGGTTCAGAAGATGTTGGCGGGTGTTTCTTTTTTCCTCAAATTTTCAGGACAGAAAGCATTATCCTCCTTTTTTCAGGTAAAGCAAGTTCTGAAAGGTTTTAAGAGGTCCCGCCCGGTGCTGGATAGAAGAAGCCCAATTTCGTTTGAATTATTGAGTAGATTGTTGGGAGTGTTGGTGCAGGTCTGTTTTTCGCGTTTTGAATTATTGCTTTTTAGAGCAGCCTTTTCGGTTTCATTTTTTGGGGCTTTGAGAATTGGCGAATTCACAGCTCCCAATAAATCCTCTGTTTCCTCTCTGTTGTTTTCGCATGTAGTCATTCATGAGAAGTCGCTTGAGGTCTTTTTAAAGAAATCAAAAACGGATATCTTTGGCCGAGGTCAGAGGATCATGCTTCACAGGTCGTCCGAGTTGGACTGTTGCCCGTTGCTCCATGTTCAAAATTATTTAGGAATCAGACCGGAATGTAGAGGTTCCTTTTTTGTGCATGAGGATTTAACTCCTTTGACTAGATTCCAGTTTTCAGCTGTCCTTTCCTCTTGCTTAAAAAAGCTCAATTTGGGGGGTTTTAAGTTTTCGTCCCATTCATTTAGGATAGGGGCTGCTACGATGGCCTATGCTTTGGGTTTCTCTTCTGAGGAACTTAAAAGGGTAGGGCGTTGGGAAAGTGATAGATACAAATTGTATATTCGCCCTGAATTACTAATCATATGATTAAATTTCTTTCAGATTCATCTGCAGTCAGGATCTGGATCGTGGGACATTCCTATATTTTTTGGGCCAGACAGAGAGCGGAGATCAGGAGTTATTCCACAAATTTAGGTTTGGACACTGATAAACATGCTATTTTTTGGTCAGGAGTCAGAGGCCTAAGGTGGCGCAATTTGCGTGACCATTTACTTTATTTATCAACCGTTTGGCCTTCCCCTCATGTGTTGGTCTTGCATGTCGGGGCCAACGATGTGGGGAAGATTAAAACTTGGGATCTTTTATGTGAAATTAAACATGATTTATGCTCATTTAAGCTCTTATTTCCTAATACGGTTTTTGCTATCTCAGAGATGATTCCAAGACTTTTATGGTCTCCCTCGGGCAACTTATTTTATTTGGATAGAATTAGAAGGCGGCTGAATAGGACAATTCACAATTTTTTGGTTGCTTCGGGTGGTTTGTCATACAGGCATATCGAGCTGGAAGGTTTTCTTCCAGGCCTTTTCAGATCTGATTTGGTCCATCTTTCAGACGTCGGTTTAGATGTCTTTAATATGGGACTTCAGAGTTTGATCGAATCAGCCACGGTGTTGGGGGGGGTCGCAGTCGGCAGGCCATACGCCCGCTGCGACTGGTGGGGAGTAGTCGTCCAGGATAGTCTGGATGGACACCGTTTTCTTGATTTACTGTTATGGTTAATAGCCGGTATGGCTTAATTTCATTTAAATTATTCAATGTTTAAGGTTACCCCTTGGGTCGAACACCGTGGCCAAAAGAATATTGTTAACCACCTGAAGATGTTCAATAAATGGTTTTTGTTTAAGTAAATTATCTGCCTCATTATTTGGATCTTTTGCTCCCTTTGTGCTGTCCCATGTATGGGTCCCCAGCGCTAAGCGGGACCCCATGGGACAGCTCAAAGGGGCCAGGCTGTTTCCCCCCTCCTTCCCTCTTATTTTTCAGGTGCCTCAGGCTCCGTTCTGCACAGCAACAGGTGCATGATTGGAGCAAAACGGCGGGCTGGGGGCTCGCTCGCGCCGGGAGGTGATTTATAGGACCGCGGTCCTCTCAAGCTTCAGTCACCGTGGGCGTGAAGGAGCGGCGACACCCACCCTCCCTCCCTAATTTAAGCTTTGTTCTGTCATGGTGTTCCCTAGTGGGGAGTAGTCGTCCAGGATAGTCTGGATGGACACCGTTTTCTTGATTTACTGTTATGGTTAATAGCCGGTATGGCTTAATTTCATTTAAATTATTCAATGTTTAAGGTTACCCCTTGGGTCGAACACCGTGGCCAAAATAATATTGTTAACCACCTGAAGATATTCAATAAATGGTTTTTGTTTAAGTAAATTATCTGCCTCATTATTTGGATCTTTTGCTCCCTTTGTGCTGTCCCATGCACATATGGGCACTGATGAGAATGCACATATGAGCCCTAATGAGAGCGCACATATGAGCCCTGATGAGAACGCACACATGGACACTGATGAGAACGCACATATGGGCACTGATGAGAATGCACATATGGGCACTGATGAGAACGCACATATGAGCCCTGATGAGGATGCACATATGAGCCCTGATGAGAATGCACACATGGGCACTGGTGAGAACGCACATATGGGGACTGATGAGAATGCACATATGGGCACTGATGAGAACGCACATATGAGCCCTGATGAGGATGCACATATGAGCCCTGATGAGAATGCACACATGGGGCACTGGTGAGAACGCACATATGGGGACTGATGAGAATGCACACATGGGCACTGATGAGAACGCACACATGGGCACTGATGAGAACGCACATATGTGCACTGATGAGAACGTACATATGGGCACTGATGAGAACGCACATATGGGCACTGATGAGAACGCACATATGGGCACTGATGAGAACGCACATATGAGCACTGATCAGGGCTGGTGCAAGGAATCTCATTTTGTTGCCCCCCCTTGGCCCCACCCCTTTTGCCCTGCCCATGTATACTGTGGAGGTGGTGGGGGTGGAATATTTTTTGCGACGCCTCTCCACCTATTTCTTCAGCCATGGTCTGCACCCCCCCCACTTGTAACACAGGCATCCTCCTTGTAACACAGTCACCTTTATGTGAATGCCTCCTCCCTTACCTTACACAGCAGGTAAAAGACAGAGGATGCAGCATGTCCGAGCAGAGGCGGGAGCTGTCCAACCTTCCATGTAACAGACAAAAGATTGGTTGCTGGGACCACCCCTTCCAACAAATCACAGGCAATTTAACTTACAAAATTTAGGACAGCTCCTGCCTTCTGCTCAGATGTCAGGATGCATCATGCAGAGCGCCTTCCACATGGGGGTGGGGGGCGGGGGGCGGGTATGGGGCTGTCCAGTGACTGTAATGACATAACATGCCAGGATGCACAGTGGCCTCCGGAGGTCACTCTCCACTGACATGATGAAGGCAGAGCGACCTCCGGGGGTTGGTGTACTGCCAGTCGCGGCTCTCCTGTGATGACATGAATGATCAATGCATGCAGAGCAGTGATGGATCAACAGCAGCCAGGCACCCTAGGCAGCAGTTCACCCTAGGCAGCCGCCTAGTTCGCCTAGTGATAGAGCCAGCCCTGGCACTGATGAGAACGCACATATGAGCCCTGATGAGAATGCACATATGGGCACTGATGAGAACGCACATATGAGCCCTGATGAGAATGCACATATGGGCACTGATGAGAATGCACACATGAGCCCTGATGAGAACGCACATATGGGCACTGATCAGAAAGCACATATGAGCACTGATGAGATCGCACATATGGGCACTGATGAGAATGCACATATGAACACTGATGAGAACGCACATATGAACACCGATGAGAACGCACATATGAGCCCTGATGAGAATGCACATATGGGCACTTATGAGAATGCACATATGGGCACTGATGAGAATGCACATATGGGCACTGATGAGAATGCACATATGGGCACTGATGAGAATGCACATAAGAGCACTGATGAGAACGCACATATGAGCTCTGATGAGAACGTACATATGGGCACTGATGATGAGACCACACTTATGGGCACTGATGAAGAGACCGCACTGATATTGAAGTTTATTGATATCTCCATACATTAGAGGATTCAACCATTATTGTGTTATTGATTAGTAAGTTAGCGCTGCACTTTTTTGTTTTTTTCTCATGCCGACATTTACTTGTGCCACATGCTAATGTAAAACATTATGGCCCGGCTCTTTCTTTCTGTGGTGCGGCTAGGGATGGTTCTCACATACACCATACAAGCACTGATTGCTCTTAGAAAGATCTCAAAGCTACAGCAGGAGGAGGAATATTTCTAATACTGAATTGCAGCAGAGTATGTGTGTATAATATATCATTATGGGACGTATCTACAGTTCAGTAATTATTACATAAAGTAAGGGCAATATGTTTATCTTCTTGTGGCTGGAGGGAAGAGAACAGACATGCTCTGTGTCACTGAATAGTGGGGCTGGCTGCAGAATGAGGGGGTGTGATTTATGTTGAAGTGGGCTTGTTCACATTTACATGTACAGTCCTAGTGTACCTCCCATACCAAACAATGACCACTGCCTACACCTATAACTGGCCTTTGCAGCAAGATGCATTGGAGGGCAACAAACAGAAAAAACAAGGGCCAGGGATAAATCCAAGGCAAATACCAAGCTCTACTTACCGGTCAGCTGTGACTAACCCAATTAACCTGTCTAAAAGTATGCGTTTAAAAACAGAGGTTTAGTTGCACAAATTTGCAAATGCATGTGTACGCTACAGGCCCCGCCAAGGCACCCTGTGATCTGTAGTCCTATCTCTGACTTGTGAGAGACTCCACAGTGGAAGCGCATGCATTCTAATAAGATAGGTGAAGGCAGATGGTCTGGAGGGGGCCCCACCCCTCCTTAAAGGTGCAGGGGCACATTGAACACCCAGCATATAGCACAGTGGCTGCAAAGATGTCAATGCGCTGCCTGACCAAAAATCAAAACATACCAAACAATGACCACTGCCTACACCTATAATTGGCCATTGCAGCAAGGAGCATTGGAGGGCAACAAACAGCAAAAACAAGGGCCAGGAATAAATCCAAGGCAAATACCAAGCTCTACTTACCGGCCAGCTGCGACTTAGTCACAGCTGGCTGGTAAGTAGAGCTTGGTATTTGCCTTGGATTTATCCCTGGCCCTTGTTTCTGCTAGTGTACCTCCCACATTCACTGCAATATGCAAAGCATGATGGGAAATGTAGTTTTGTTACAATGTAAGAGAGAGAAGAGGATATGATGCAATCAATGTTCTAACAGAGCCTCCTTAGCAGAAATACATGCTACATCTTTTGAATCAGAGAGACCACTTCCTGTAAATTAAATTGGACATATCTCTTCAAAGGCAAGGAATTTCACAAATGTAACAACTTTTTAGCGTTTAGTGGGGGGGGGGGCAAATCCTGGAGTTCTGCTTTACGTATTGTTTTAGAAAAGTGATCTTGTATTCAACCTTTTACTTTTTATATTATATAGAGCATTGCTTGGTTAGTGATGGACATATTTATTGTGCAGTCTGTATCACTTTACAGGGGGCCCAAAAAACAGAAAACATGATGGTACAAGAGAAGCCTGTGTCTTTAAAAGAGCAGTAAAGAGTGGAAAGGGGGAGCCTGTGGGAAAAAGCAATGACTGGTCACAAATATCTAACAGAGTGCAAAGACAATACCGCACTAATGCCAAAAATTTAAATAAAAAATAAACAGCTGCAACCAAAAAAAAACCCACAACAAGGCATAATCAGATAAACACAAAGAGGCTGCTCTACTGACAAAGTGATATGTTTTTGTCTATAATGACAAAACGAGAGTTGGAATTGTGGATGGTATAGACCACATGAGTGGAAATGTAAAAAATGTGAATAAAAACCCCAACAGTTAGAAGTTTAGGGAAGTTCATCTAGGTGAAACAGTTCATAAAGAAAAAAGTCTCTTTTGAACACAAAGCACTCCAAATTATCTTGAAATATAAATATAAAGTGCATCAACTATAAAAGTTCATATGGACAAGAAAGTCCCAGGAACGATCACAGATTTAAGGACAGGGGACACCTCTGTTGCTCCCTGGGAGGACGCGCTGACGTCACTGCCTTTGGAGACACATACACTGAGCCGGCCAGCTTGATGCTTTTTATACGCAGACTGTCGAATATGCAGTAAGTGCATTTTTTTATAAATTAAACCAGCTTTTAACAATAATACACTATTGGGGGCTTTGTTCTCTACATTTATGACATGTACTGGGACAGATTTCGCCCTTCCTAGCTGTTTGGGTAAGATCCACTGTACTCTGTAGTGGGGTCCTAGTTAAGTGAGCAACAGAGGTGTCCCCTGTCCTTACATCTGTGATTGTTCCTGCACTGGATGGTCCCTGGGACAAAGCTAAGCTGCTTTTGTGGGGCAATTGGAGAGAAGCCATATATACCCTTAATGGGACCCGGGCTGGGTGATAAGCCAAAACGCTTTTTGCGCTTACATTTGGTAAGCTGCTACAATACTTGGTGGAGGATTTTCACAATTGTTTTAACCATAGAATCACTTGGTGTGTCCTACTCATCTGGGGCTTTCTCGTCCATATGAACTTTTATAGTTGATATTTATGTTTCAGGATAATTTGGTGTGCTTTGTGCTCAAAAGAGACATTTTTCTTTATGAACTGTTTCACCTAGATGAAATTCCCTAAACTTCTAACTGTTGGGGTTTTTATTCACATTTTTATATTTCCACTCCACTATAGTTCCACTAAACTTGTGGATTATACCATCCACAATTCCAACTCTAGTTTTGTCATTATAGACAAAAATGTATCACTTTTTCAGTAGAGCAGCCTCTTGGTGTTTATCTAAATATTTAAAAGAACCATTTACTATTTTCCACAATCATCTGTGGGTGTCTTGTATGTGTTGATACATAAAGACTGATTTGGCCAAAACTAAAGATAATGGATGATAAGAGGAAACATTTGCAAAGATATGGTGATTAAATAAAACAATACTCCGAAGGGGACATAGGGCTGTATTTATTAAAAAATAGCATAGCAAGTTGGATAGTTGAATAGCATATATCACATACATTCTTTCTTTACTATTGGTTTCCTATAATATTTAGCACATCTAGTGGCCAAATACAGTCTTTTACATTTTAAATCAATAAAGAAACATTCAACTAGCACAGGAAATAGCCTAATAATTTTCGTGTTTTTTCTCCAATTCAGAGCCCATAAGTGGCAATCAGTGCCACCTATCAATGCCCATCATTGAAACCTATCAATGCCCATCAGTGTCCCCTATCAGTGCCCATCAGTGCAGGATACCAGTGCAGCCTAATCAGTGCACATCAGTGAAGGAGAAAAAATACTTTTTTACAAATTTTATAGCAGAAAATAAGAAAAATGTTTTTTTTTTCTTTTTTTTTTTTTTTTTTTTTGTCATTGGTTTTTATTGAAGATTTACATATTACAATGATAAGTTTAACATATTGTAAATGTAGATTCGGTACTGCTTTACAGAATACACTTGAGATGTGACTGATAGTTGTATCTGAGATATAAACAAGGTACAAGTAAAGTACAAATGAGATACAAATGAGATATACATGAGATATAAAAGCCAGTGGTGGTTATGTTAGGATTTTACAGTTTCAGCTATAAAGAGTCGTGTGATAATGGTAACCTTGAGTAATGTTCTATATGTGCTACAAGTCTATATGTCGTTAGTATTTTCTTGTTCTCAGGTAGTAACTGGGTTCCTAGTATTGGTATGTGCTACTTTGTCTATTTCTTCAGCCTCTGGTTTAGTGGAGAAGTTTGGTGATATAGGAGTTCTGGACCTATTGGTTGCTATGGTTGGTGTGAGATTATTGAATTGGTTTCAGCTTCCTCTAGTAGATTCCCTCCGACGCCTCCAGACCACCCGGTCTCCCCGTTAGGGATCATGAGCGACCGGATGGGGGGCATCCGAGGTAATGTCCTTGTGGACCATAAATTTTGTTGGTGAGGTGTTTCTACATTCAAATTACGTTTTTGTACCAATTTGTCCAGAGGTCCCATTTAGGTTTAGTGGGGGTATTATCATTTAGGTTGTTAGCCAAGATTTGCTCGTATTTATAGTGGGTATTAGTGGTTTCGACTACGTCAGCTATCGTGGGCGGAACAGGGGATTTCCATCTGCGGGTTATGTTTAGCTTTGCAGCCAGAAGGATATTGATCACAATGCCTCGGGTTGGTGGAGGGAAGGATTCAATGCCCAGGGATAACAGCGCCAGTTGAGGTGAGGGTGTGACC
>BLSH010269366.1:190491-206402 GCA_018402905.1 Glandirana rugosa
TGGAAGTCGTAAATGTTTACGAAATTCTTTTAACCCTTCATACACTTAGATGTTATCACCAAGGTGACTTTACTGTCAAAATTAAGTTAATAGTAAGTTAAAAACTTACTGTTAACGCACGAGTACGTTGTGACGTGGGTTTGTTTTAACAATAGTAAAAAAATCTGTTTATCTCTAAAGAAACCCACCGTAAATTAGTGGAGACCCAAAAAATAAAAAAACGATTTATTTACTTATTTCTTGTTGTAAAAACTTTTTTTTTTGTAAAAACCCGCACCGAACGCGCGCGATCGACTACCGGCGTATTCGTCTCTCGAGAATCGACTTGGCCGTTTTTTAGCTGAGGTCCTCGTCTGTGGGCGGCAACCTTGCCGAGTGTTTCGTGGTTTGTGAGCCGTTCCAACGGCGGGTGTCTGCTCCTGGAGTCGATTTTTTGCCGGTTCAGCTAAGAGCTCTCTGCTTATGCGGCCATCAGCTAGCGCGCGCAAGCCACGCCCAAAAATGTTTTTTTTTTCAAAAATGTTGTTCTTTATTCATTTATTTAGCAAAAAAATAAAAAACCCAGAGGTGATTAAATGCCACCCAAAGAAATCTCTATTTGTCTAAAAAAATGATAACAATTTTGTTTGGGTGCAGTGTTGCATGAGCACGCAATTGTCATTCAAAAATTGAATGATAATTGAATTAAAACTGTCATTTCAGTGGAACCACTATTGTAGATTCACATACTTCCCAATTTTCTTAAAGCATTTGTAAATGCTGAAGGTTTTTTACCTTCATGTATTCTATGCATGAAGGTAAAAAAACCTTCTCTGTATAGTAGTCCTCCCAGCCTCCCCTAATACTTACCTGAGCCCAAAATTTCTCCAGTGACATGCACAAGAGCCTCAGCTCACTGGGGACACTTCCTCCTCATTGGCTAAGACAGCAGCAGGAGTCATTGGCTCTTGCTGCTGTCAATCACAGCCAGTGAGCCAATGAGGAGAGAGGGGGGGGGGTGAGCTGTGGGCATGTAGAACTGTGGCTTGGGAATCAGCCTGTTCAAGTGCCCCATTGCAAGCTGCTTGCTCTGGGGGCACTTGGCAGGAGGGAGGGGCCCGGAGTGCCAATGGGGGACCCAAGAAGAGGAGGATCAGGGCTGCTCTGTGCAAAAATACTGCACAGAGCAGGGAAGTATTCCATGTTTGTTTTTTTTTAAATGTGTGACTTTAATATCATTTCAAGCTGGCCACACACTGATAGAAATTATGTTTAGCTTGGAGGTTCATCCATGCTTAACAGTGCAGATGGATTAATCTCCCACTGCAGCTATTGAAGTCAGCTCTGGCTGACAGAACACCAAGATAATGCTTGCATTTGATTGGATTCAGGTGCTGTTTGGCCAAAGCCTGCCCCCCCCTGGACCTTTGATTTTTATTAAATCAAAGGAAATGTTACAGAGAGGTGTGGACATGTCCGCCCACTGATGAAATGTTCACTGATTCATATAGAACCAGCTTAAATTTGCTTGGTTTATGGCTAGCTTTAGATTAGAAAGAGGAACATATTATAGCATAACATATTTATGCAAAAGACAATCCCCAAGGACCAGAAGAATAAGTAAGCAAAACATGAGTAATTTACTCCGTAAGCCTTTTTCTTTACCACTACTTTTTATTTAGGCCCGATTCATACTGGTGCGACATGAAAGTCATGCGACTTTCAATCCGACTTTGACCTGTTATTTTGGTCCACTTCCATATGACTTTAATGAACAGAATCCGATTTTGATCTGATGTTGAGATGAGTGCAACTTTTCCTTTGACCAATCAAAACAAGTCCTTTGGTTCTGGTATGCCAAATTTATCCAAAAAAAAAAAAACAGCGTGGGGTCCCCCCAAAATCCATACCAGGCCTTTATCTGAGCATGCAGCCCGGCAGGTCAGGAAAGGAAGGGGGGTGAGGAAGCACCCCCCTTCTGAACAAAGCAAGGCCATATGCCCTCAACATGGGGGTGGGTGCTTTGGGGCAGGGGGGCTTTGTCCCCCTACCCCAAAGCACCTTGCCCCCATGTTAGCTCCACTCTCGACTGGAGAAAAGTCAAAATATGACCAATCACATATTTCCAGGAATCAAACTTCCTAGCCTCACACCAGGCCACATAAGACCTCAAGGTCCTATGGTAAATCTTCCTAGAAGGAGGGATTTCTAGCTTTCAATAATGTAGGAATAACACCATTAGAATCACCTTGATCCTTCAGCACCTGGGCCTCAATAGCCAAGCCGCCAAATCCAGCAACTGTAAAGCAGAATGCAATACTGGACCCTGAGACTAGATGTCTGATAAAAACATAATTGGCCAAGGACCGTTCACTACCAAGTCCATGATATTGGCATACCACATTTTCTTGGAGAGGCTGGTTCAACCAGTATTAAGGGAATTCTTTAGCCTCTAATCCTGCACAATGGAAGGCAGAACTGGAGGAAAGGCATAAATTATGGAGAAATGGCCCGTGGATCTCTGGTCCTGGAAACCTTAAAATGTCTGCCTGCCAGCTCTCCACACCTGGGATACTGTATGTACTGTAGACAGGGCCGAAACATGATGTTTTGCCCATGATAGTATGTAACCTTCCTCCATTTAGGCAGCCTGACTCCTGGTGCTTCATTGATGGTTGATATATGCCACTGCCATGACATTGTCCAACTAGACTCTGGAAGCCCCTGCAGCTGCCTCATCCAGTGAAGCAGAGTGAGCTGGATTACTTTCAACTCCAGATTGTTGACGGGTAAAACTCTTTCCTGATGTCAGGTACCTGGTTGGAGGCCAAAGTGCTAAGATGGCTTTCCTTGCAGAGCACCCCTGAAGGTGATAAAAGGGAGTGCTTTGCTCAAAGAAGCAGGGGTTGCCAGCTGCGACAGGTTTAAGTGATGAGGAGATGTCTGCTGGATGGCCGCTGGCAAGCAGGATGCACTTCTGGGCAGGAGTCCCTCAGGAGTACCAGATGAGACTTGGCAGAAGGGAGAGCCAGGAGCAGAGTCAGGAGCCAGGCCAGTAGTCAAGCACAGAATATCAGCCAGGAGTAAGGCAGCAAGCAGAGTCAGGAGTCAGCCAGGGTCATACACAGGTAATCAGGCAGCAGCGGAGTAAGAAGAGCAAGCCAGAGGTCATATATGGATCAGCAGGCAAAAGCTGAGTCAATGGAACAAGCCGAGGGTCAAAGCCAGGAATGGAAACAAGACAGGTCAAAGGCAAGCCGGGTTGATAACAGGAAATCCAATAATAACAGGAACTCATGGGGGAGCTGAAGATCATCCAGCAAATAGTGGCTCATGCTGCTGGCTTTAAATAGGCCAATGGATGCCGTTAATGCCCATGCCTGCATGCACATTTGCATTGGTAAATGCCTAGATGCCAATCTGTAATTCCGTTGGGTATTAGCAGATGTGCCAGTTCTTCTGCGAACTGTTCTCTGACACCTAAGGAGATAATGTCCCCTGAACTGAATGGGACCCCATAACAGCTCCTCATTCTGTCAAACTGGCATTCATAGTAACCTCCTTCCAGGCAACTGGCAGAAATGACTCTCCTGCCTCCAACGTTCGAGGATCCATCCACCAGTTCAAGGCCCTAAGGACATTCGACAGTCCAGTGACAGAACCCTCCTGTTCCATTCCCACAGGATATTTCTCTGCAACAGCCTGGAATGGAACTGCACATATGGATGCATCGAATGTAGCAACCATCTTCTCCAGCAATCTCATGCAAAAACAAATCCAAGGAGACTTGAGAATCTGGCATTGCCATACAGAGAGTTGTACTTCAGTGACCATCACCTTTCAGACACTAAATAAAAAACTGAGGCTCTTCCAGTGGGAGAGGTTATATATTATTATTATTATTATTATACAGGATTTACATAGCGCTGACAGTTTACGCAGCGCTTTACAATATTAGGACAGACAGAACAATTACAATACAATTCAATACAGGAGGGATCAGAGGGCCCTGCTCGTTAGAGCTTACAATCTAGGAGGGAGGGTTAAATGATACGAAAGGGCAATAATTGTGGGGGATGAGCTGATTGAGAAAATAAGGAGTGTAGTTCTTAGGTGGTGGCAGGATAGGCTTTCCTGAAGAGAAAAGTTTTTAGGGATCGCCTGAAGGTGGATAGATTTGGGGACAGTCTGACCGATTGCGGTAGGGAACTTCCTGTCTATTTTTTTGTCCACTCACCTGTAGGTGGTGCATAACCCAAGTAGTCATTATTTGTAGCCTGCTCTATCCCATTATGTATGGAAAATAAATCATATTTTCTCTATTCACCAAAAAACAAATCCATCAATTTCATAAAAATAAAATAAATCAATAAATATGTGCAATGAATCATAAATTCAAAGATTAATAAATAGCATGCAAAAAAATATAAAAAAAAAAATTAAATATGGCTCTTATAATAAATTCATCCAAATGTTGTGCAGAAATCATACCAACAAAGTATCCTATGGAGTAACAGGTTTGAATAAATGTATACTATTCAAAAATTGTCCAGTATTGGATAAACTCAGATGTGAAATCTTCAAAAATCAAAAAGGTCTTCTCAGTGCATGTTTATTCCAAAGTGAAAACTTCACAAATAAAACCTCCACCACCCACACTTAATCACTCACCAGAAATAATGACACTCTAATCACCGAGGATTCATTCAGAAAAGTTCAATCACTCCAAAATCTAAAGTTAAAAGAAAATGTTTTTTGAATTATGTACAAATGACATTCGTTGAGTCATTAAATGTTCAGATGAGAATATTTGCTTGAATTATGGTATGAATGTTCATTCAAAAATCTACTAGTGTATTGCCAGATTTAGTAACTATTGCATTGTGCTCTCACTGACTGGGGGTAAGGGATAATAGGAGGAAAGCTGAACGTTTTCACTGAAAAGAGGCAGAGACCCAGCATCAGCATAATAATATGTGACTTTGCTATTTTGTGTCTCCACTCGGGGAGAAAAAAAACAAAAAAAAACAAAGCTTAAAGACTTCCTAGTCTAATCTCTTTTTGGGTCACATGATTCTTTTGAGATTTCATCTAAAGAGGTTCCAAACAACAATAGGTTCTGCTGTCTGTGAACTGGGGTAATCCTGTGCTTTAGTCTGAACAATGAGTGGAATTTCAGTGCGGCATGGCTATTTGCTTAACACAGATGTAGTTGGTACAGACTGGACTTGCAAGTGTCAAAGAGTCATTGTGGGAAAGTGTATATTACTGCAACTGAATCAACAAACATTGTTTTATGCAAGAATGCTGAACTTGTAACATTACAGGGCACTCCATGCATACATACATTGTTCATTTCAAAATATATAGTCATAACTAAGCCTGCACCTATAAACCAACCCATAAGTGTACATGGTTGTTTATTATAACAAGGTCCTTCAAAAATTCACACACTGATAATTTCTGTATTTTTGTATCCAACACTGACATTAAGTTTAAGCAAAAGAACGAAGATCCAAATCAGATAAAGCTTGCGTAACTGCTCCACAAATGAGGTAAGTCCAACAGATGATGCATTTCATAGTGGAAGAGATCCCATCCTTTTATTCACTACAAAGCAGCTCACAAGATACAAGGCATTTCAGGGAATTATTGTCACTTCATTAGATGGAACAGTGTGATCAAAGACTAAATAGAGCAGTTAACAAATCAGTCAGCAATACAATTGAAAACAGATGTGAAATAAACAGACTGAGCATGCTTATTAACTTCCTATGTTTTTCAAAAGTAATGCATTCTGCTATTTCACTGCATCAGAGGGAATCTATAATATTTTTTTCAATGAGCATTTTGAGAAAATAATTCTCCTCTAGTCCTTGTTAAACTTGAATATTAGGGCCCATTTATATTTTTGTGCATGCATGTGCTGTTGCCTTGGGGTGCCATTCATTTTGAATGGCATTCCGATGCACTAAAACAAAGCACATGCACCATAGTAAGTTGAGGCGCATTGCATAACAAATTCTGTGAAATGTCTTCCTTGCAAGACATTTTGGTGCATTGGCTGTTCATTATTTTCATCGGGCTGCCTCAAAGCAGTACATGTTAACATGCAACATAACTTTAAAGTATGTGCATTGACACACCAGTAAAAAAATGAAAATTAGCCCTATTTATTTGAGGTGATACTAACAAAAAAAATACTCCTTTAACCACTTCAGCCCTGGAAGGATTTCCCACATTAGGACAGAACACTTTTTGCGATTCGGCACTGCGTTGATTTAACTAACAATTGCACGGTCGTGTGATGTTGTACCCAAACGAAATTGGCGTCCTTTTTTTCCCACAAATAGAGCCTTGTTTTGGTGGTATTTGATCACCTCTGCATCACTTCTGATCACTGCTATAAACAAAAAAATAGCAACAATTTTGAAAAAAAAAACCAATATTTTTACTTTTTACTGGTTTGCCAAAAGTTGCCGCGTTTACAAACCATGAGAATTAATTTATGGGGTTTTTGCAATTTTTGTTTTTTACTAGTAATGGCGGCGATCTACGATTTTTATCAGGACTGCAATATTGAAGACATAGACCATTGACATTTATACAGCGATCAGAAATTGAAATAGCCACTGATTACTGTATAAATGCCATTGGCAGGGAAGGGGTTAACTTGCAGAGGGCAATAAAGGGGTTAACTGTATTCCCTAGGCATGTTCTAACTGTGTGGAGGCAGGGCTGCCAGGGGCATAAGAGATCTAACTGATCCCGAGTAAAGGGATCAGTAGATCTGTCATGCCTGCTGACAGAGTGGGGAACTGCTGTGTTTACATCTGCGGTTCCCCGCTTTTCTTTTCTAACAGATGATTGCGGGTCGCTGGCGGACATCAAGTCCACCCAACCCACGGCCCTGCTCAGGGAGCATGCGACGGGCTTGAGAACGTGCCGGCGGCGGTGCACGCTCGCCCCCTAGCTGCGCGTGCATGGATTGACATTTATAGACAGCGTTTCACGCTACACTGCCAACTTGCTGCAGTAAAAGTACACAATGCGGTCTTTAAGTGGTTAAGGTTCATTCTCATTTTTGCATTGCATTGACACATGTTATGTAGCATGTTAGCATGCTGTGTACCATTTCTGGCAGCACACTGAATCTTAACTCATGTCTGACAGCAAGGTGCATTGAGGTGGCATTTAAAATCAGCCACATTGAGTTATTGCAATGTTTACAAAAAAATAACCTTTGATGTGAATAACAAAATAAAATTAGAGTAAAATTTTACAAATTCCTTATATTAAATTTCTTAAGAGCTTATTCACACCAGCCCATTTGGGGTATGCTACCCAATATAGACCCAATGCATGGACAGGGCAATTTGTCCTATGTCGTACTACTGTGTTTTCCTGAAAATAAGCCTGGGTCTTATATTAATTTTGGCAACAAAAGACACAGTAGGGCTTATTTTCAGGGTATGTCTTGACTTGTAATGTGCTGTCTTCTCTCCTCCTCTCCCACCCTGCCTGTCAGGAATCCCCAGTGTGAAGTTAAAATGCTTGTAAAATCCTAGAATCCACCCTATTACAGTAGTATATCATGTACAATGTGTTTGTTTCTGTAATATCTTTGTGTCAAATACATTTGTTACAGCACCGTTCTGCGCTTCCGGGACCCGCCGGAGCTCTCTTCCCTGCTCCGAGTAATGCAGGGAGGGGGGGTGTACCAAAGGTATTTGACACGATTATATTACAGAAACACACATATTGTACATTATATACTACAGTAATAGAGTGGATTATAGAATTTTACAAGCATTTTAAACTAGGCTTTATTTTCGGGGTAGGACTTATATTGCAACCCTCCTGGAAAATAACAGTAGGTCTTTTTTTTGGGGTAGGTCTTATTTTTGAGGAAACACAGTGCATCAGTTTACACTGACTGTGTGTGCTGAAAAAAAAAACAGGATGTGTTCATTTTTGCACAGTGTAACATGTCCTGACACATTGTTATGCTTTACAACACACTGCTGTGAAAATAGAATTAAAAAAAAAGGTCTGCAATGCATTTTAGCAATGCACTGTGCAATGAATATGCACTCCCGGTGGTTTTTAAGAGCCCCAAAGGGCCTCTAAAAAAATTTCCCTGTTGGAAACGGACCCACAAAATAGGGAAAACACGGTCACTAATATGACAGGTCAGCATTTTTCATCCTAATGATTTGGCTGCGCTGATCCTGCACTATATGTAATGCTGTCAGTGAGAGGGGTGGCAACAAGACCAGTCATAGACTTCAAGAAGGGAGATTTTTGAGGATGAATTTCAATACTAGGTCTTTCATCAACAGGAGTGGGGACTGGGTCATTTTATTTATTTGTTAATTTCCTCAGAATTACCCATTGATTTCCTTTTCGAACACTGATACCAAATTCATACTGTATACTAATATAATAGAATTTACAGCTAACATGCACTTCATGATCCTGTTTGCACTGCAATGCATGCTGAATAGATAGCATTCAGAACAGTGTGCTTTACAGGCAGGTTTGTGATTTTGTCTGGACCCCTCACTAGTGGGAGAAGTGTAACCCTTGTATCCCTAATTGTAAAGCATGAACTAAGCTACACAGCTCAATACACACTATTTGCAGGGCCCTTAGCAGTGGTTAAACCCGCTTATTAAGTGCCCCAGAATGGTCAGCAAAACCGCAATGGGAACAAACCCTATGGAATTTTATTACAAGCACCTGTTCCTTCTTTTTTCAATGTGAATCTTGGTGGATTTATATAGTATATTGTTGAAACCAGTGATCCCCAACTAGCAATTAAAAATAATAAATGCAATGCATTTTTGTGATTTCACAGATTATCCATATTACCTTATCGTTTTCTTGATTAGTAATAATGAGCCATAAATGGCAATAAAATAAGTGCAGAGTTTCAATAAGAAGAAATGAGCTTTGCTTCATGAATTTATTGTTAGTTTTATGTATCTTATATAAGATCATGTTGATAGCATTTAAAAGAAACAAAAAATTGTTGTCAGACATGGATAGATTTATAGTAAATTCTATATTGCTGCAAAGTCTTATTACTGTCTGCCTGGTATGAATGTCCTTTTATTGAATGGTTGAGGGTTGCTGTCTCTCATTTTTCTCTTCCTATCTGAATAGCTTCAGTTTCTGACCAACCACGGAGATATTGTTCCTAGCAGCTCACAAATATTTTGTTAAAAACACAGTTTCGAGCAAGTATCTTAGTTTTATTCTTCCTGACACAGGTCATGAGAAATGCTTCAGTACACAAAGCACTGAAACTAAATGCATCTTGCTATTTCAGTGTTTGTACCTGTCTTTAAATCCCGTATCAGATGTTATCAGTAAGGGAGATAGTGGAAAGTCTTTTATGCACACTCATCTATGAAAAGTGAAGTAGTTTCAAGTGATATGAGATTACAGGCAAAAATGCTCATTTCCTTGTTCTTTTTGCTGCACATTTTTGTAAGAGTAAGGTGTTTATTTTATTGAACAAGATGTTTAATACTTATTAACTGTGATTATAAACAATGCTTCAGTGCTTCAATAATTAATTATCTTGCAGCGCTCTTTTAATATAGAGAACCTAATTTGAAGTAAAGTATAGCTCTCTATGGAGTTTCAGATTGGTCTACCCAAGATGTCTTCATTCTGGTATTGGCCAGATAAGTCTGTAAAATATTTAACTATCCATTGTAATGGCTGTTGATGGTTCATATTTTTATACTTCCTCAAATGATTGCTTTAATCCTGGCTTGTCACTGTTCAGGAGAGTTTTTGTATCTAGCAGCTGAATCTGAAAACGTTTTCGCAAATCCATGTGATAGCCAAATCTCATAGGGTGACCCTATCACTCTAGGTCAATGATGGCGAACCTTGACACCCCAAATGTTTTGGAACTACATTTCCTATGATGTTTAACTACACTTCAGAGGGTATGGGAAATGCACAAAACATCTGGGGTGCCAAGGTTCGCCATCACTGGTCTAGGTGCATCTTGATGCATACTGATGCCTCATATGGTTTATGGCCTCCAAAGAATTGCATCCTCAATCCTGACCCTTTAATTTTTAGATGCATACATCTCAAAAGTCAGTTACAGTACATAGAGTAGATTTTTATTAGAGAATGTTAGAGCATTTGAGAATGTTCATGTAATAATTTCTGTGATTATTAATTTCATTTATGTAATCATGTGCAGACGAAATAAGTAAACGTGGATTTTATTTACACATGGTTGGATAACTGAAGGGAATTTCCACACAATTTATTGTGTGAACATTGTTAAACCCTTTAATAAATTCTCTAGTGATTTTTTTTTGCACTTCATCTACACACATATTCCTATAAGCTAAATGTATGTTCTCTCAAACCTTGTGTTAATAACTGTATACTATATTGAGGCAACTTTTAAACCAAACATCAAGCAATAGCAAACATTAATTACCAGTTACTTGTTACCGCTACATTTCCCAGCTATTGATGTTCATTTGTTGAGGGTACATCTATCACAAATAGGGTTAATAAATAGTGCTACATGGCAGGAAGCGAAACCAACAGCATACAGATATAAAGATGTGGCTAAACTTATAGGCATTGAATGAGGCTACAAGTGGTTTTAGGTCATTGGGACTCAATGAGGTCAATGTCCACCATTTTGTGATAACTTCTTGAGTCTTTAGGTGTTCTGCTACACTAGTTACCTATACTAGTTATACTCAATACATTTAAAATAAAAACATACAATAATGAGAAGTTACAAAATATTTCTATGATCCCTAGCTAGCAAACAAACCTTTGTCTTGCACACATATCTGAAAACTACATAGGAATCACGAGAGCCCTTGAGTGAAATACACACACCATAAGTAAGGTTTATACTGTGTTCATTGGTATCTACTTCTCAGAAGATAGCACCGTGGGGCCCATAACACATAAGTAACTGAAAGAATGACAGAGAGAGAGGACTCTCATTTATTTTGCAGGGTACTTACATATACTAGGACTTGATTTACCCAGGGTCATATTCAGACATTATGCTGCTCTAGGCAAACCGCTGTGCTGATGTCCTGTTGCACAAACCCCAACCCTTGCGTCATGTTCATTTTTGAGTAAAATCAATGCCAGAATGTGTTTATGAAGACAGCAACAATTATTTTTTCTTACATGTTAAATGTATGTTTAAACAGTACAATGCACCAAACAAGAGTGAGTAGAGATAGTAGAGCCTTCATACTACAGCTTCTAACTTCAGCTTGTTCAATTAAGCTTTGACCAAAAAAACCTGGAAGCTGATTGTTTTATTTGCAGATCTCCACCAAATTTTGCGCTCTCCAGTTTTAGTAAATCAACCCATATGTCTCAGTTTTCATTATGATAGAATATGTAGAGGTTGATTTAGTAAAAGAGAAAAGCATGTTTGCATTACTAAATAAATTTTTGCTTAGTTTGGTGAATGAGGTGAAACTGTGTTGACTGAACCATCCAATCAGGTGTAAACAAAATCAATTTTTTACATTTTTTGCTTGCACATGATTGGGTATTCTTTGCCAAATTCACTTTGCAGAGTGAACATGATCTGCTCCTTTAGTAAATCAACCCCATTGCGTCACTGCATAGCACTGCATGCACAGTAGTTTCATAGTAAATTTCAAAATTTCAAAAAACAAGCAAAAGTTGTTTACTCTTCTAATAGAGGTTATATGTTGTGACATTAATTATTTTATGTAAAATGGCCATATATTAAAGATGGAGTAACTTTATCACTATAATTACAAAAAATGATTAGCGTAAAATATATAAACGTTATCCTGGGTGTAAAGTTATCTTGAAATATTTGGTGTGAAAATGTGTAGATTTGGAACAGATTCCTAAGAATGAAAGGTGTTAACAACAGTTTATACTGGAAAAAAGTATTCTGGAACTTTAATTTTACTGTTTGCTGTCAAGCACAAAGCATGGTAACAATTAAAAGGAAAAGTGCACAGCCCAGTGCCAAAGGCAGTTTCAATCTGTTGCCGTCCTCTATATATACAACTTATATACAGTCACGTGAACAGTGCTGTGGTCTTGTATTCCTAAAAAGTCCTGCTTTCATTACTGTATGACTTGAATGTGCAGTGGCTATTTTCCAAGAAACAATCTTTATTAACACATACAACCAGGCTTGGATTTGCGAATAAGCCATATGGGCTCATCTAGGGGTTTACAAGAGCTTTGAAAGACTGCAATTATTTGTAATGTCAATATGTTCTGCAGTGAACATTTAACCACTGGCATAAATCTCTGTCCCCAAAGAAACTTACTATCTAATATCTTCTCTACAGCCATATAATTACTCATATTATGTTAAAGTATCTGCTTTGAATGCTGTTTTTTTCCTGAAGTACCCATGAACATTTATATATATATATATCGCTGAGACGTTTGAGAATTTGAAAGAGAAAAGAAAGTAAGAATGGCCATACATGAGTCATTTTTTTTTAATTCAACCGGCGGGTTAAACAAATGAAAATGACTTGATTCTCTCCGGCCACACATTCAGTGTGGATAGGGGAATCTCTCCCTCTGAGCTATTGTATTCTGCCAGCGGCTAAACCTACCCCGGCTCAGAATACATTGATCAGCTCCACCAGCTAAAGCTGGCTGAACCAATCAAGAGAACATTTTCCAATAGGCTGGTTGTAAATAAGTCAATCGAAATACAACCAGTCTGCCCATACATGGATCGAAATTCAGATGGATCTTGCTGAACTGGCCAAATTTTGGTCCATGTATGGCTGGTTTTACATATAGAAGTGGAAAAGTTATACATAGTAACCAAATTATATTATTTGTTTTATCTTACAGATCATAGAGGATAAAACCTGATTTGTCACTCTGACCAAGTACTTCACTTTTGTGGAGATTTTTTTTCTCTTTGCTTTATATCAATATGCCTCAGGTTTTTATATTAACTCTTCAAAGAGCTTCAACACTCATCCTCCATCTATATTTTAGACCTCATTCCCAAATACCATGCAAGCCAACCTTCTTAGTTCCACTTGCTTATTTTTTCCATACTCATAACTTCATCTCATGAACAATTTCTGTAGAGTTGCAGACATCCTCTGGAATAGGAATGAGCTGTAAATTTGTTCCAAAACTAGGTTCAGACTGAATTTTTCTTGTTCGGAGCTTTGGAAAATGACCAAGCGGTAGCAGGAAGTGATAGATTTAGCAGTAGTATTTCTACCATTGCTAAATGTGGCAGCTTTCCTTCAGGCTGGTAGTTAGTAAAGATGGGCCAAACGACTCCCTGTTCGGTTCGCACCAGAACTCTCTAACACCGAGAAAGTTTGGAGCTGAATATGAACCTCCTTGAAGTCTACAGTATGGGACCCGAACAAGAAAAAACAAAAGTGCCCATTTTGAGGGCTTAGATGCAAGTTATTTGCATACAAAGGGTATGGGGGTCCGGTTACTGCCCTGGGGGACATGTATCAATGAAAGAAAGGTTTGTAAAAAAACATCATTTTTAAATTAGCAGTGATTTATTGATGCTTAAAGTGAAACAATAAAAATGAAAAATTGCTTTAAATATAGTGCCTGGGGGGTCCCCTAAGTCTGCCTGTAAAGTGGTGCAGCTGTACCCTTTATAGAACCTGCTTCAGCAAAAATGGCATTTATAAAGGCAAAAAAAAAAGACATTTTCCCTGCAAGCTTTCTTTATTTTATAAACAATGGTTCAAGGAGAAAGTCTGTATGACGAGGTCACAATTTAGTGCACTCAGAACAAAATTAGAGATTTTTGGTTACATTCTGGTGCCTGTTTCCAAAACATTGGATAGAAGTAACAAGTGCAGAAAAATTGGGCTTTGGGTGTTGGTGGTGCCTTCACCTCATAACCCTATAGAGCAGGGATATGCAATTAGCGGACCTCCAGCTGTTGCAAAACTACAAGTCCCATCATGCCTCTGCCTCTAGGTGTCATGCTTGTGGCTGTCAGAGTCTTGCTATGCCTCATGGAACTTGTAGTTCTGCAACAGTTGGAGGTCCACTAATATCCTTTCCCCTGCTATAGAGGTACTGTTGATGAATCAAGTAATGCCTGTGCATCGTCAAGGTGCAAGTGACTGACACAGTGTTCAAATAACTCAGCTGGCTCCTCCATGCTGGGGCTATGGCAGGAGTAGCTGTGGATAAGGAGGCAGAATAAGCCGCTTTGGCAGCTGTGGTGGATTACGCACTAGTCTCTGCTTGGGTGACAGAGGATGAGGAGGATGATAATGGTTTAGCAAGTCAGTCCACCACCCTCTCTGCATGCAGTGGCAGGATAGCATAGACAACATTACTAAACAGAGGAAATGGTGCCCTGCCTGTCTACCTGTGCCTATGGACACAGACACTGCTGGCCTCCTCACAGTGCCATGGGAACATCTGCCTTTCCTTGTTGGCCTCCCAGACATGATGGGGGGCTTATTATCGGACTATAATAGGGAAGGGGAAATGTATACTTGGATGCACTTTAATCAATGGAAAGTGGTGTTTGGTGCACTTTAACTTGAGTACTCACTACACAGACAGTCTCCACTGACACTCTACAAAATACTGCAGTAAAACTGCACTGACACTCTTCAATATACTGCAGTAAAATTGCACTGATGCCCTTCAATATCCTGCAGTAGTAGTGCACTAACTCAATTCAATATACTGCTGTAAAAGTTTACTAACGCACTTAACTATACTGCAGTAAAACTGCACTAATGCACTTCAAAATACTGCCATAAAAGTGCAGTAATGCATTTCAATATACTGCTTTAAAGACACTTCAATGCACTACAGTAAAAGTGCACTAACACACATCAATATACTGTAGTAAACGTGCACTAACTCAGTACAATATACTGTAGTAAATGTACACTAATGCAGTTCAGTATACTGCAGTAAATGCGCACTAACACACCTCAATTTACTGCAGTAAACGTGAACTAATGCACCTCAATTTACTGCAGTAAACATGCACTAACACACCTAAATATAATGCAGTAAACCTGCCCTGAAATACTAAACTGACACTAAAGTAAAAATGAATGGTCGCACTATCACTATATTCACACTACACTTACTTACTCTACACTCACAATAGAATCACAATAGCACACTATAGTGCACTAACTTGCTAGTAGCAATGAACAGAGCTCTGTTCTATCTATCTCCATTCCAATATCACACTGTAAATGGCTGTTTTGGGAAGGATCCTTTTATAGTGGGGGTGGGTCTATGAGCAATGAACTATGATTGGGCACAGTTATCATTACTTTCTCCAGTCATGGCTCTGACAGTGTTCTGTGCCCTGATTGGGCAAATCTTTCATTGCTTCAGCCAATTGCTGTAATAGGTTGAATACATTGTACCGATGCACAATTTCACATGGCAGGTTAAGGGCATTCCCTAGAGATGATATCTAAAGTGCTTGTAAAGACTTGCATATATCCAGTGAAGTGACTAGCTTCCGGTGATACACAGAGATGAAACAAATCTTGCTATATAAGTTGTATCCGTTCAAAGTCCAGAATTTATAAAGCTTGTCTGAACTGTCAGAAAAAAAGGTAAAGTTACACTATGGAGAGCTCTAAGAGCTGATTGGAGGGAAGGAACACCCCCCCCCCCACCCTTTGCACAGCACACAGGAACAGAGTTAAGGCTGTCAATCACAGGCTGTGTGCTGGAGCTCCCCTGCCTCATTTTTTCACTTGGTGTCAGGAAAACTTGCAGGGAGTGATTCAAGCTGATAGCAGAGAAACAAAGCAGCAGACTTAATGACTTAATTTTATAATGTCAGCATTGTAATAGAAATACAAAAAATAGTTACTTTGACAATCCAATATAAGCTTACTTGAAAAATCCCCTTTCATGTTGTC
>BLSH010269366.1:206412-232031 GCA_018402905.1 Glandirana rugosa
TGGAGGGAAGGAACACCCCCCCCCCCCACCCTTTGCACAGCACACAGGAACAGAGTTAAGGCTGTCAATCACAGGCTGTGTGCTGGAGCTCCCCTGCCTCATTTTTTCACTTGGTGTCAGGAAAACTTGCAGGGAGTGATTCAAGCTGATAGCAGAGAAACAAAGCAGCAGACTTAATGACTTAATTTTATAATGTCAGCATTGTAATAGAAATACAAAAAATAGTTACTTTGACAATCCAATATAAGCTTACTTGAAAAATCCCCTTTCATGTTGTCAGTGCTGCCTATCTGCTGGCGATCTCTTTTTACAACTTCTGTATGTATGCTTTGCATCTTACTTCCAATTTCTGATGAATCCATGCCCCATGGCACCTTTCTGCATCCAATCAGTGATTCCTGTACTGACTCCACCTCCTGAAACTCCTGTGCAATATACTGCACATCATAAACTATTAGGCTGTGCAGAAGTTAGTACATATAACAGCATACATACAGTATCTCACAAAAGTGAGTACACCCCTCACATTTTTGTAAATATTTTATTATATCTTTTCATGTGACAACACTAAAGAAATGATGCTTTGCTGCAATTTAAAGTAGTGAGTGTATAGCTTGTATAACGGTGTAAATGTGCTGTCCTCTTAAAATAACTCAACACACAGCCATTCATGTTTAAACCGCTGGCAACAAAAGTGAGTGCACCCCTAAGTGAAAATGTCCAAATTGGGCCCAAAGTGTCAATATTTTGTGGGGCCACCATTATTTTCCAAGCACTGCCTTAACCCTCTTGGGCATGGAGTTCAGCAGAGCTTCACAGGTTGCCACTGGAGTCCTCTTCCACTACTCCATGACAACATCACAGAGCTGGTGGATGTTAGAGACCTTGCACTCCTCCAACTTCTGTTTGAGGATGCCCCACAGATGCTCAATAGGGTATAGGTCTGGAGACATGCTTGGCCAGTCCATCACTTTTACCCTCAGCTTCTTTAGCAAGGCAATGGGTGTCTTGGAGGTGTGTTTAGGGCCATTATCATATACTGCCCTGTGGCCCAGTCTCTGAAGGGGGGGGGATCATGCTCTGCTTTAGTATGTCAGAGTACATGTTGGCATTCATGGTTCCCTCAATGAACTGTAGCTCCCCAGGGCCAGCAGCACTTATGCAGCCCCAGACCATGACACTCCCACCACCATGCTTGACTGTAGGCAAGATGCACTTGTCTTTGTACTCTTCACCTGGTTGCCGCCACACACGCTTGACACCATCTGAACCAAATACTTTTATCTTGGTCTCATCGAACACAGGACAGGGTTCCAGTAATCCATGTCCTTAGTCTGCTTGTCTTCAGTAAAGTGTTTGTGGGCTTTCTTGTGCATCATCTTTAAAAGAGGCTTCTTTCTGGGATGACAGCAATGCAGACCAATTTGATGCAGTGTGCGGCATATGGTCTGAGCACTGAGAGCCTGGCCTCCCCACCCTTCAACCTCTTCAGCAAAGCTGGCAGCACTCATACATCTATTTCCCAAAGACAACCTCTGGATATGACGCTGAGCACATGCACTCAACTTCTTTAGTCGACCATTGCGAGGTCTGTTCTGAGTGGAACCTGTCCTGTTAAACTGCTGTATGGTCTTGGCCACAATGCTGCAGCTCAGTTTCAGGGTATTAGCAATCTTCTTATAGCCTAGGCCATCTTCATGTAGAGCAACAATTCTTTTTTTCAGATCATTTGCCAGTGACCAGTATGAGAGAGTGAGAGCGATAACACCAAATTTAAAATGCCTGCTCCCCATTCACACCTGAGACATTGTAACACTAATGAGTCACATGACACTGGGTAGGGAAAAATGGCTAATTGGGCCCAATTTGGGCATTTTCCCTTAGGGGTGTATCACTTTTGTTGCCAGCGGTTTAGACATTAATGGCTGTGTGTTGAGTTATTTTGAAGGGACAGCAAATTTACACTATTATGCAAGCTGTACACTCACTACTTTTCATTGTAGTAAAGTGCCGTTTCTTCAGTGTTGTCACATGAAAGGATAGAATAAAATATTTACAAAATTGTGAGGGGTGTACTCACTTTTGTGAGATACTGTATTTGGATGTAAAGTAGTATTTACTATACAGTCTAGTGTACAGAGCTGGATAGTCTATAAAATGTAACACAGCACAGTATAAAAATGGGTTGGTCAAGAGTATCTAAAGCCTCGTACACGCGATGTGATGGTCGTACGACCGGACATCCAAAATCGTATGTCGGCTGTTGTGTCTCGCATACTGATATGCACTAAGCGATCGTACGACTAAGCCTAATGTGGTGACGTGCTACGAGTGTATAAAGAGGCGGTTCAGGTGAATGTGATTTGTGAATTAGGAACGTAGGTTTACACAAACCGACACTTCCGAGCGTTCCTGACTTCTGAACATGCATGTTTTGCACGTACAACTTATTGGACCAATTTGTCTGTACACACAGTACAACAGTCGTACGACCGCTTGTTGTACAACTAAAGTTTTCTAGCCTGCTCATCCAACTTCTGTTGTACAACCGTCGCACGTTGGCTGTTCTAATCGTGCGCACTAATGGTCAGATGATCGTACAACAAGCGAACTGTGTGTACGAGGCTTAACATGCAGCAACACACCATAACACAAAACCGAACAGGGGACAGCTCTCTGGTGGGCCTGCAAACATGGGTCCAGATCCTAGTCTGAACACACTCAAGCTCACTGCTTTCTTGTGTAGGCATTCAAAATCCCTGAGGATGCTCCTGGCATCCGCCATCTTGAATGAAATGCCAGCAGCCTCAGCAGACTCAGCATTGTTACTCCAGTGGGATTTTAGAGTATTCCCCTTTTCTCTTCCTCCAACAGCTGCATTAAAGATTGTGTAGGGGTGTAGGGAGGCCAGAGATGGAGAAGCCGGGCCAGCACAGACAGTAATTAGGCACTCCTAGACGAGGAGAGGGTTGTGATTGGCAAGGAGTGAGGAGTCTGTGCTAGAGAATTGATGTTTCTGGTGTAGTAAAATTCTAAAAGCACGAGCATAAGGCCTCATACACATGGACGTTTTTTGATGCCGGCGTTTTCTGGTGTTTTTTGCAGCTCTCCATGTTAGTCAATGGCCCCATAAAAACGCCAACGTTTTTAAGCTGTAGATGGCATCGGCGTTAGTGAGCTGAAACTAGAACCCACGGCCAGCGTGTTCTGAGTCTGTAATGTTTTGGCGTTTTTTTGACGCCGACACCGCAAAACGCCAACTAATACTGTACCGGCGTCAACCGGCGTTTTTTGACGCTGATGTTTTTAGGTTGAAAAATAGCAGAGGGATGACTTTTTTTTTAAAAACGCCTATTGACGCCGATGCTCACTAATGCTCACTAACGCCGATGCATAATGCTGAAAAACAGCGATTTTTTTTCCTTGACGTCGGACCCGATGTTTTGTTTATTTTTTAAGAAACGTCCGTGTGTATGAGGCCTAAATGATAACTTATGGACAGGAAACACATTGCAAATAATCAACTGAAACACTTGATTTTTCTGTCCTTTTACCTGCACTTTTTAAGCTGGTGACAGGTTCTCTTTAGAAAATGTATCAAAACATTTTTTTCTCAGTCATCTGTCTTGTCTTCTGAGTTTACAATGCACAAAAGCACACAAACTGTGACATAATGAATACAGTTCTTTGTGCAGCAGTCACATTACTAGATCTGTTGTCTGCTGCTAAAAGCTCCCACCAAGGAGCGATACCCAGGTTCTGTGCCATTGTCACTCACTGAGGGGTGCGGGGGGACAAATTCTCAATCTGTGATAGATCATGTCTCTCTGGGCTGAAATTTAAACACATTCATCAAACTGTCAACCAGGAGCTAACAAATCTACAATTACTACAGTACCATTTACTGTAATTGTAACGCCCTAAGAAGGGACACCCCTGTGTCTTTTGTTGTCTTATGTGTATTGTGGCTGGTGAATTTCTTGTACATTTTCTAAAAAGTTCATTCTAATTATTCTGTAAAAAATGCTCATGTTAGAGCACAATATAAAAAACAGGGATATGGTTTCATAACAGCTTACTTTATCAATTTGATTAATCATTTGGCTAACCTCTGTGTTTAGTACAATGCATAATGTTTCATAATTAACTGTGTTCTATACTTTTATTTTCAATGACCATGTTTTTCATGGAATATAATACCTATTATTTATGAGATTATACTTTCAAAAGAGTCATGAATGTGTGGTTAGCACTCAGATGGGCTCTTGTTCGAAGCAGTAGTGAATGTGAAGTAGCTTATGCTCAGAAGTCCATTAATTACAGTGGTTAACCGCAATTTTTACTGCTCTCAAGACACTACTAATTATTTCCCAATTTCCACTCCTCTTCACAGAAACCTCTATCTCTAAAGTGACAGTTATGTTTATCCCTCAAATTAAGGTGTGATCATGTCTTGAATATATATATATATATTTTTATTTTTTTGAAATCCTCTTTTTCGACTATTTAATGTCACTTTGCTGTATCTTTTACTTTCTTTATGCTCTGTGGCCCAATATCCTAAATTGACAGTTATAATCCATATGTTTCTTTAAATTCTGGTGCACGTATTTAACCCCTTATCGCTGAATGTACACATCCTAACCTCTCACGATTGTTATTTTGACATCAAGAATAACAGAAAACAGTAACGCCTATATGTGGCATCATGAAATAAGGCTCACTTTCATGCTGCCAGATACACTATATTGTCAAAAGTATTGGGACTTCTACCTTTACATGCACATGAACTTTAATGGCATCCCAGTCTTAGTCTGTAAGGTTCAATATTGAGTTGGCCCTCCATATATAACAGCTTCAACTCTTCTGGGAAGGCTGTCCACAAGGTTTAGGAGTGTGTCTATGGGAATGTTTGACCATTCTTCCAGAAGCGCATTTGTGAGGTTAGGCACTGATGTTGAACGAGAAGGCCTGGCTCACAGTCTCCACTCTAATTCATCCCAAAGGTGTTCTGTCGAGTTGAGGTTAGGACACTGTGAAGGCCAGTCAAGTTCCTCAGCCCCAAGCTTGTTCATACATGTCTTTGTGCACTGGTCCAAATAATTTGGTGGAGGGGGGATTATGGTGTGGGGTTGTTTTTCAGGGGTTGGGCTTCCAATGAAGGGAACTCTTAAGATGTCAGCATACCAAGACATTTTGGACAATTTTATGCTCCCAACTTTTTGGGAACAGTTTGGGAATGGCCCCTTCCTGTTCCAACATGACTGTGCACCAGTACACAAACAAGGTCAATAATGACATGGATGAGCAAGCTTGGGGTTGAGGAACTTGACTGGTCTAAACAGAGTCCTGACCTCAATCAGATAGAACACCTTTGGAATGAATTAGAGCAGAGCCAGGCCTTTTTGTCCAACATCAGTGCATGACCTCACAAATGTGCTTCTGGAAGAATGGTCGAACATTCCCATAGACACTCTCCTAAACCTTGTGAACAGCCTTCCCAGAAAAATGTAAGTTTTTATAGCTGCAAAGGGTAGGCCAGCCTAATATTAAACTCTACGGACTAAGACTGGGATGCCATTAAAGTTCATGTGCGTGTAAAAGCAGGTGTCCCAATACTTTTGATAATATAGTGTATCTGGCAGCATGGAGGTGTGCCTTATTTCATGATGCTACATATATTCATCATTGTTTTCTGTTATTCCTGATCCCAAAATAACAAACGGGAGCAGTTAGGAAGGCTTTCATTTATGTGATCTCTGTGACATCCCCTCACAGCAATCACATGATCGGGAAGCCCGTGCAATCAACAGACATTCAGATATGTTGTTAACTTTGGCATGAATTATCTTTTTGGGCTCATCTCAACTGTACTTTGTCACTGCTCCCCAAACCCTAAAAAATACAAGGCATGGTTTTTATATCTTGAGCTGGTAAATGTTAATAGTTGAGTTATTTGTGAATAAATTACATGTTTTATATGTAAGCCAAGCAGCAGTTTTGGATGGACAGTTCACAACAGGGACATAGTGGAAAGCTTTGCATGGTCCCCCTGCTATCATAAATTAAAGTGGTTCTAAAAACTGAAGGTTTTGTACTTTCATGTCATAAATGTCACTTTGTCACATTGTGAAGGTTATTTTTTTTAAGGGACAGCACATCTATTTAAATATATTTTAATTGTGTGTGGTATCCTGACACTGTATAGAGTGCAGCATTTTATTTTTATTAGGTTGAACAATACTTACTTTTTTCACTAAGTGCAAAGTAGTTTTTTTTCATAAATGATCATCTCATGTCTCGAAGACAAAGATTTTATTAGATTAGTTAGATGAATTGCTGCAAACATCCGCACAAGCCATAAAAATGACCAGTTTGTTCACACCTGTATGTTTCCATATAAAGATGCTTCGTCTATGTTGAGCACTCTACAGTCACCAAATGTTTTCCAACCATCTGTAAAAAGTTTTACTGTAACACATTCTAAACATATTTTTCCTTTTTTCCATCTCTAACTTTTGAAAGGCACTCACACTTTTGAAGACTTTTTAAATAGATTCAATTTTTTTAGACATTATGGCAACACAGATTTTCTGACAACTGTAATACAACAGGGTATACATATGTTAGACAAAAGGAAGGCAAGGCACTAATTGTAGCAGCTGCTCCCATGACAAAATGGTATGGGCAATAAAGGAATCCACATAATGGTGTTATTTGGGGATCTTTTAACTTTCTAAGCTGTCCTACGTACACTGGAAATGTATTTCATCTCAGAGGTTTTATAGTTTATCTTGAACAGTTAGTTGTACTGAATGTAGATTGTAATTACCTGCCATATAAATTGCAAACAAATCAATATTGTTAACCATTTATATTTTTCATTAATATTTCATAACATTTCTCTATCAAGATATCCATTTTTGAAAGAGTAGATTTAGTCACCAGGATCCCACTGTAACCTCTTTCAGCAAGGGTTAGTGTCTGTTAGTGATGAGTGAACTGAGCAACGTACGGAACGTCTAAATGTTCCCTGAACACTTGAAAAAAATCTGCAAACCTTGAAAAGAGTGCTCAGATCCCATTAAAATCTATTATTTCTGAATCTTTTCAAGGCCACTTTGCATGCTTTTGGCAAAAGATCATCAGGCATTTTCTAGTTGTGACTGATGATGGATCTTCATCACTGGGTGACATGACTGGCATTGGATTTACATTATGGGCTGGGCTTTTTTTCTAATAAAATCATTTTGCTATGGTGTCTGTGTGTGAAATTTTAGGAGGTACTACACACACACACACAAACCTGCCTGAGATCCTCTTAAAAATATACCCCAAGCCCTTGTCCTCCATAGAGTACCTGTATGGATTTTGAAAGGGGAACCCACACAAAAAAGTGTGAGGTCCACCTAAGATGGGACTCATTACACATCCCTGGCCCTGTGAATGTGAGGATCTGTGGTGGGAGCCATTAAAATAAGGGGGACCCCAAATATCCAGCCCCCCCATGAATGAGTATGGGGTACTTAGTGCCCTTTATTACTTATTCATAGTAAAAATGGACAAAGTAATTAAAAACACAAAGAAAATATACCTTATTAAAAAAAACCCACAATGTACATCTAAAATCAAGCATTTCATTTAGTGATGTAGATCAATCAGCACTCAAGAGTGATGATCCACTAACACGAACACGAAGACCCACACTACAATCCTCTTCTATTGCAAATGACAGCTCTCTGGCCGGCTGCTGAAGTCAAAACCAAGGTCATATTTCTTGAATGACATCACCTGGGATGGCCACTGACTTATTTAAAATTAGTAGGTAGGCAGGTGGCTGGAAGCTGTCAAATATCATCAGTAAATGAATGATTTCTGGCTGCACCAGACTGAGGTTCAGGCATCCAAGTGAACTGGCCATTTACAGTATCTCACAAAAGTGAGTACAACCCTCACATTTTTGGAAATATTTTATTATACCTTTTCATGTGACAACACTGAAGAAATTACACTTTACTACAAAGTAGTGAGTGTACAGCTTGTATAACAGTGTAAATTTGCTGTCCCCTCAAAATAACTCAACACCCAGCCATTAATGTCTTAACCGTTGGCAACAAAAGCGAGTACACCCCTAAGTGAAAATGTCCAAATTGTGCCCAATTAGCCATTTTCCCCTTCCTGGTGTCATGTGACTCGTTAGTGTTACAAGGTCTTAGGTGTGAATGGGGAGCAGGTGTGTTATCACTCTTACTCTCTCACACTGGTCACTGGAGGTTCAACATGGCACCTCATGGCAAAGAACTCTCTGAGGATCTAAAAAAAAAAAATTGTTGCTATACATAAAGATGGCTTAGGTTATAGGAAAATTGCCAAGACCCTGAAACTGAGCTGCAACATGGTGCCCAAGACTAAACAGCAGTTTAACAGGACAGGTTCCACTCAGACCAGGCCTTGCCATGGTCGACCAAAGAAGTTAAGTGCACATGCTCAGCATCATATCCATAGGTTGTCTTTGGGAAATAGACGTATGAGTGCTACCAGCATTTCTGCAGAGGATGAAGGGGTGGGGGGACAGCCTGTCACTGCTCAGACCATACGCCACACACTGCATACAATTGGTTTGCATGGCTGTCGTCCCAGAAGAAAGCCTCTTCTAAGGACGATGCACAAAAAAGCCTGCAAACAGTTTGCTGAAGACAAGCAGATGAAGGACATGGGTTACTGGAACCATGTCTTGTAGTTTGATGAGACCAAGATAAACATATTTGGTTCAGATGGTGTCAAGCATGTGTGGTGGCAACCAGATGAGGAGTACAAAGACAAGTGTGTCTTGCCTACAGTCAAGCATGGTGGTGGGAGTGTCATGGTCTGGGGCTGCACGAGTGCTGCCAGCACTGGAGAGCTACAGTTTATTGAGGGGACTATGAATGCCAGCATGTACTGTGACATACTGAAGCAGAGCATGATCCATAGGGCAGTATTCCAACATGATAACGACCCCAAACACACCCCCAAGATGACACTGCCTTGCTAAAGGAGCTGAGGGTAAAGGTGATGGACTGGCCAAGCATGTCTCCAGACATGACCTAAACCCTATTGAGCATCTGTGGGGCATCCTCCAAACGGAAGGTTGAAAAGTGCAAGGTCTCTATAACATTCACCAGCTCCATGGGGGAGTGGAAGAGGACTCAAGTGGCAACCTGTGAAGCTCTGGTGAACTCCATGCCCAAGAGGGTTAAGGCAGTGCTGGAAAATAATGGTGGCCACACAAAATATTGACACTTTGGGCCCAATATGGACATTTTTACTTGGGGGTGTACTCACATTTGTTGCCAGCGGTCTAGACATTAATGGTTGCGTGTTGAGTTATTTTGAGAGGACAGCAAATTAACACTGTTATACAAGTTGTACACTCACTACTTTACATTGTAGTGTTGTCACATGAAAAGATAGAATAAAATATTTACAAAAATGTGAGGGGTGTACTCACTTTTGTGAGATACTGTAGTTTACCTGTTTGGTGAACTGTGAATGGCTGGGGTTCAGGCTGAACTCATAGCGACCCGAACCTCATCCTTAAATGTTTAGCAGGAGAGGTGAGTATGCAAAAAAGGGGTCATGTTAACATTAGGAAAGGTTAGTGTAGGGTTACAAAGTTTTGAATGAAAGATGAGATTTGCTGGGAGGCTTAGTTTGAGAGGGGCATTAGAGAAGGGGTTCACTCTGTATGTCAGGAGTTCTACACTAAATACAACCAACACTGATCTTCTGTAACTGATGGTTAGTGTATCGACTTATGTTGTTATGTGTTCACTAATATGTCACTTTTAACCCTGATAGCAACTTGTACACAATGGAGCAGTGACACCACAAAGGTTCTCTAGCTTCCCAGTTGTCACGGTCAGGGGTCAGGCTCAGCAACCTGTAGCTATAGCAGTAAAGAATCTCCGACCGACCCTCAAAATAAGTGTACAAGCATGTCATCCTGGCGGATGACTCAACCTAGGTGTGGGATCTAAGCACTAACTAGAGCTCCTGGTGGTGGAGAAAGGTTTTGCTGTGTGCTAATACTAGGTTGCGGTCCTCAGGATCACCCCACCAGGAGGTGAACAAGCCAGGGTCCAGTAGCAGATATAGCAGATAGGGATCAAGTAGAAGTGTAGTCAGTAAACAAGCCAAAGGTCAGTAACAAGTGGTTGCAGGTTGGGGCCAAGCTGAAGCGTAGTCAAGGAACAAGCCAAAGGTTGGTAATGCAGTAACGAGTGGTAACAAAGATATGGATGGCAGCAGGGGTGGAATTCATTGTATAAGCTAATGTTATTTGGAGCCACTGGTGACCCAGATTGATGTTCTTTAGCCCACTAGAAATGCTTTTAGTGCTTTACCATGGACAAGGGAAGTACCATAAATGATTATTGCTGCTTTACCCATACATTATGAGATCAGATGCATAGTGCATTCTGATACTGGTCATTTTATACCAGGATTGAATCTTGATGCTGATTTTGTAATGTAGACTGATGGCTTGCTGGTATGGTTCAGGCCGCCCAATATCTCCCATATCCATTCTCAAATGACGTCCTTCCAAATAGAAAATTATTTGATTCAATTCTTTTATTAGCACACAAAGTCATTGGCTCCTTTTTCTGTTTCTTCCTCTATACGGTTCTGCTACACAAGGACCTCTGCAACAGGCAAATACCTTGTCAAATTCAGGTACTTGCAATTAAAATACACTTGATTATGTATAATGATTACAGTTATTACACAGCTGCAAACTTGTATTTTTTATGTCTGTTTAGAATCCATATTTAATAATACACCTTTACAGTGACGGCTGGTGAAGTTTTAGGATGGTGGGGCGCCAGACTCCGCCTTCCTTTTTGACCCCATCCCACTTCTCATAAGCCACACCCCTTATAGAATCCACCCACTCCGTCCACTGTATTCCACTTGCTTCCACCCATAGTATAAAATTAACAGTGATATCTGCGCTAAAAATACTCATACAATAAAGCAGCCTGCACATATATTGTTGATCACAAGAAATACAGTAAAATAGAGTGCAAGTGCAGTGCTATCCAAAGTAGTAGGAGGCAGACGAGATGGTGAACTAAAGAAGATGAAGCCCGCACACCAACTTCAATGTTGTTCACAGAGCAACACACCACCGTGCTTAAATCAAATGTGCTTACCAGATGGTAACTGTAATGAGCATGTGATTAGTATAACATCAGATCCCCGTATTAACAGCAGATTTGTATTGCAATCAAGCACACTGGCTGTTCAGTGTTGATCGGATCAAAGACCAGATAACCACCATCGAAACCAGGGAACAAAGATCATAGCACTTGCCTATAGACAAGGATATATCCCAAAGATAAAAAAAAAAAGGTGCATAGTGAAGCCAGCAAATGAATAAGATCAATGGTTTGTTGAGTAATACTCACAAGCATAGTTAAAATTGAGCATAGAAGCAATAGAGTTCAAAAGAACCGTGGTTGTAAGCATGCTGGTTTCATTCCCACATCACCTGATGCATTTTGGATGATCAGCCATTGTCAGAGGCATGGTTTACCGTACACAAGCACGCAATACATAACAGAGGCACCGCCGGAATTCACATTACCGGAAGTGCGTCATCACCAGAAACCGGAAGTGACCAACAGTGCGTTCCAATGACCGGAAGCAAATTACCAGAAGTACGTCATCACAGGAAACCGGAAGTGACCCACAGTGCATTCCAATGACAGGAAGCAAGTGTCTATATTATGGGATTTTGAGGTGACTGTTGAATGAAAACAGTCAATTTTCCTATTCTTGATTTTATTTAGCAAACAAACGTTATCTTTTTGATGTCTTTATATTGGTGAGAAAACCAAAATCTCTCTCCGGTTTCTGTCTCTGAGTATTACCTGCAAGAAGAAGAGATCTGTCCAGGTTACCCACACTTGAAATAACCTGATCAATTTCTTCTGCAGCAGAGCCCTTATCCACAAACCTGGATTTGAGAAACATGGCTTGCCTTATATAGTCCTCATAGGCCGTACAATTCCGCCTCAAATGGGTGAATTGGCTCTTGGGGACCCCTCTTAGCCAAGAGGGATGATGACAGCTACCTTTCCCAATATAACTATTTCTATTCATTGCCTTGAAGAAAGTTGAAGTTATCAGGGCACCATCCCTCACCTCTATGTTTATATCTAAGAAATGAATCTAAGGGCCCTTTCACACGGGCTTTCCGTTCAGGTCCTCCTGCCTGTTTTTCAGGCGGACCTGAACGGACGTTCCATGCAGCCCTATGGAGTGGCAGATGTCAGAGGAGACATGTTCGCTGACATCTGCCGCTCTCTGATCCAATCCTGACCGTGAAACCCTATTTTCCATCTGTCTGTAGAATCGGATTGGAGGGGATCGGATGAAAACGCTCAGAGCGGAGACGGAACTGTCATCCATCTGCTCAGCGGGGATCAGCGGAGCTAAAACGGACCCTTTACACGGAAAGCATGTGTGAAAGGGCCCTTAGTCAAATTCACTTCATGTTACAAGGAGATCCCCAAGTTGTTGTCATTAAGGTCAGTGAAGAAAGAGTCCAAAGACAAGGAGTCTTGTTCCACCCATAGTGTCAAGAGTATACAGCGCAACATCACAGGACAGAGTCTACAGCCCCAGAATCACAGGGTAGAGTATACAGCTCATCATCACAGGGCAGAGTATATAATGTAGCCCAGCCTCACAGATCAGGGTATATATCTCAGTCTCACAGATCAGGGTATATAGCTTAGTCTCACAGACTAGGGTATATAGCTCACAGATCAGGGTATATAGCTCAGCCTTTACAGATCAGGGTATATAGCTCAGACTCACAGATCAGGGTATATAGCTCAGCCTCCCAGATCAGGCTATATGGCTCAGTATTACAGATCAGGGTATATAGCTCAGCATTACAAATCAGGGTATATAGCTCAGCATTACAAATCAGGGTATATAACTCAGCTTTATAGATCAGGGTATATAGTTCAGCCTCACAGATCAGGGTATATACAGTTGTGCTCATAAGTTTACATACCCTGGCAGAATTTATGATTTCTTGAGAGTATGAATGAGAACACAAAAACATTTCTTTCACTCATGGTTAGTGTTTGGCCGAAGCCATTTATTATCTATCAACTACCCAAATGACCCTCATTAAAAGTTTACATACCCTGCTGATTTTGGCCTGATAACATGCACATAAGTTGACACAAAGTGATTTGAATGGCAACCTCCCGTGATCACCCGTGATCTGTTTGCTTGTAATTAGTGTGCGTGTGTATAAAAGGTCAATGCGTTTCTGGACTCCTGACAGACCCTTGCATCTTTCATCTAGTGCTGCACTGATGTTTCTGTATTCGGAGTCATGGGGAAAGCAAAATAATTGTCAAAGGATCTGCGGGAAAAGGTAGTTGAACTGTATAAAACAGGAAAGATATATAAAAAGATAAGGAATTGAGAATGCCAATCAGCAGTGTTCAAACTCTAATCAAGAAGTGGAAAAAGAGGGGTTCTGTTGAAACCAAACCACGGTCAGGTAGAGCAACTAAGATTTCAGTCACAACTGCCAGGAAAATTGTTCGGGATGCAAACAAAAACCCACAAATAACTCCAGGACTCTCTGAAAACATGTGGTGTGGCTGTTTCAAGATACACAATAAGGAGGCACTTGAAGAAAGATGGGCTGCATGGTCGAGTCGCCAGAAGAAAGCCATTACTACACAAATGCCACAAATTATCCCACTTACAATACGCCAAACAGTACAGAGACAACCCTCAAACTTTCTGACACAAAATCATTTGGAGTGATGAGACCAAAATTGAGCTTTTGGCCACAACCATAAACTCTACATTTGGAGAGAAGTCAACAAGGCCTGTGAAACACGAAGGTGGATAGCTGATGTTTTTCGGATGTGTGAACTACAAGGGCATAGGAAATTTGGTCAAAATTGATGGCAAGATGAATGCAGTATGTTATCAAAAAATACTGGAGGAACATTTGCATTCATCAGCCAGGAAGCTGCACATGGGATGTACTTGGACACTCCAACACGACAATGATCCAAAACACAAGGGCAAGTCGACCTGTTATTGGCTACATCAGAATAAAGTGAAGGTTCTGGAGTGGTCATCTCAGTCTCCTGACCTCAATATCATTGAGCCACTCTGGGGAGATCTCAAACGTGCAGTTCATGCAAAACAGCCCAATTATTTCCAGGAACTGGAAGCTTTTTGCCAAGAGGAATGGGCAGCTTTACCATCTGAGAAGATAAAGAGCCTCATCCACAAATACCACAAAAGACTTCAAGCTGTCATTGATGTTAATGCGGGCAATACAGGGTATTAAGAACTGGGGTATGTAAACTTTTCATCAGGGTCATTTGGGTAGTTTCTGTTGTCATTATGATTTAACCACTGCAAGACCGAGCCTGTTTTTTGGGTTCGGTGTTCATGAGTTAAAGCAGGTTTTTTTGCTATAAAATTACTTATAACCCCCAAACATTATATATAGTTTTTTTTCTAACACCCTAGAGAATAAAATGGCAGCTGTTGCAAAACTTTATGTCACACCGTATTTGCGCAGCGGTCTTACAAGCGCTTTTTTTTTTTGCAAAAAATCTGATTTATGAGTTAGATAATAAGACAACAGTAAAGTTAGGCCAATTTTATTCCATATTATGAAAGATAATGTTATGCCGAGTAAAATGATACCCAACATTTCATGCTTCAAAATTGCGTCTGCTCGCAGAATGGCGACAAACTTTTCAACATAAAAATCTCCATTGGCGATGTTTAAAAAATTCTACAGGTTAGCATTTTTGAGTTACAGAGGAGCTCTAGTGCTAGAATTATTGCTTGTGCTCTAACGATCGCGGCGATATCTCACATGTGTGGTTTGAACACCGTTTTCATATGTGGGCGGGACTTAGGTATGCGTTTGCTTCTGCGCGCGAGCTCGCGGGGACGGGGCACTTTAAATTTTTTTTTTTATTATTTATTTTACTTTTTAATTTTTATTTTTACACTGTTCTTTTTAAAAAAAACCCATGCCAGGACCTCCTAAATATGAGATCTGGGGTCAAAAAGACATCAGATCTCATATTTACACTAAAATGCAAAAAAAAATAAAAATTTAAAAAAATGACAGTCCTAAAAAAAAAAAGGGCCCTTTAAGACCGTTGGGTGGAAGCGACGTGTGATGTCGCTTCCGCCCTGCCATGTTTTGGAGCCGAGTGAGTGGCTTCAGCCGCTCACTCAGCTCACGGACACTGGGGGGGACAGACGCGATCATCTCGGCCGCTGCCGGCGGGTCCAGTAAGCGTCGGAGATGACCGGAAAGTGGCGGGAGGGGGTGCACCTCTCCCGCCGCTGATAAAAGTGATCTCAAGGTGTATCTGACCACTTTTATCTTGTGCAGAATCGCCTGCACTAAAAGAAGATACTGGGGTTATGGTAGTTATCTGCTGCCATAACAACGGTATTCCACTTCAAAATGACCGCTGCCGTATGACAGTGTTGGTCCGGAAGTGGTTAAAAAGAGTAAACAAGGTTCATTGATAATAAATGACTTCAGCCAAATACTAACCATGAGTGAAAGAAGAGTTTCTGTGTTATCATTCATGTTCTCTGAAAAATGGCCAAGAAATCATAAATTCTGCCAGGGTATGTAAATTTGTGAGCACAACTGTAGCTCAGCATTACATATCAGGGTATTTAGCTCAGCCTCACAGATCAGGGTATGCAGGTATACATCATCTGTCCCATATATAGCTAGCTATATACACCCACCTTCCTTCCTGTATATAGAGACCTTCCTCCATCATCACTGACTGCAGATATACTGTACATCATCTGCCCTGTAAACAGCTATATATACAGTAACAGGACAGACAGATGATGTATATCTTTAGTCAGTGATGATGGAGGAAGGTCTCTATATACAGGATCTCATATTTACAGGTGGGTGTATATAGTTGTATACACTACACAGGACAGATGTACTCACAATTTGTGTATATTATCTGTGTAGTGTATACAGCTATATATACACACATCCAGGAAGACTGACAAGTGACACCTCCTGATTGACCCTCAGTACATGGCAGAAATCCCCAAAATTTATTTGCAGCCAGCATGACATGATGTGACAGTGGCACACTCACTGACACCCTGATGCTCCAGTCCAGCCATGTAATCAGTCATCCGCCCTGGCCTGGGCCCAGTCTGCACTGAGCGGAGAATGACTGAGAGAAGCGCAGGGAAGAATGTGCGGAGCGGCGGGGTGGCTGTCAGTGTCAGGGTCTAGAGAGAGACTGTGTGAGTCTGTGCCTGAGGCCCGCAGCACTGGCACTTAAGCTAGCTTTAATAGCTTACTGTTAGCTGGAATCACAGAGGTGCTGCTCAGGCCTTCCTTAATCCAACACGCACAGTCCACAGCACAGTGAGTGGTGGCCAGGAAACCGAAAGTCACGCCGCAGTGCCACAAAAAGCACTGCCCACCATGCTCCGGTCCTCGCCAATCAAAAACAGCACAGGAGCCGAAGGGACTAATCATTGTAGAGTGGGAATGTTTGCGGGCGCATCGCTTGCACCCCGAACACTCCCTAAACACAGATGAATCAGCTTCCCAGTTGCAATCAGCTGATTGCATGGTGTAAAAGCGTCCCATAGACAGCTGTGTATCTGGCGCCTGGACACACTTAAGGATGACTTTTTTTTTTAATGACTAGCTTGGGGGGGCAGTGCCTGTGCACTCCCTTTTGACGGGCTGCCACTGCACCTTTGTCATGCTACTGTTAGAAGACCGTCAAGCTCCTATTTATTGAATTGCTCAGGCACACTTCTCTTGTGTCAGTGGTGATGCCTCAAAGCCTGTTAAAGTCCAAACTTATGCACACTTAATAATATTTTTATGGTTTAATATGCAACTCCTGTCCAAGCTTATTTAGTTGATGTAACTGATCTTTGTGTGCCTGATATCAAATATACATTACGTTTTGGTAATAAAATGCATTTGGGAGATATAATTTTTTGCCCTGTAAAAACAATAGGAAGGTTCTCCAAAGAAAATTCCAACTAGATCAGTTGTCGTTGAAAAATTTCTCCTCTATTTTTGTTCAGTGACAACTTAAAATTATATATTTTCTCTCACTTTCTGTCCTGATAAAAGTGGTTGCCAAGACCAACAGAAAGGATAATGCCTCTTACACACACTAGTATTTTTTTTTCATTCAACCCAGCAGGGCTGAACGAAAAAAAAAAGGATGGCTCAGGAGGAGCCGCTGTACTAACAATCCAAGGTTAGTACAGTGATCTCCCATGCTGTTCAGGATGGCCCCCTGCCAGAACACTCCGGTCAGTGCTCTCAGCCATTGGCTGAGAGCGCTGATCGGGAGCCTATTGGCATAACTTTTTCAGTCATGCCCCTTCAACAGGACCTAGCCAAACGACCAGCTTCTGTCAGACCGACTCCAGTACACAGAAGCTGAATGTCAACAGGTTTCTATTGAACTGGCCAATGCTGACTGACATGTGACCCATGTGTACTAGGCTTAAATATCCGTAACTGGGACAGAGATAGCAATAAAGACTCAGAAGGTGTTCAACTGACACCTCACTAATCAATCCAGCACTAACAAAAATAGCTCTAGCTACTTTCTCAGAAATTAAATGATGTAAATCATATAATAAAACTACTACAGTATACATTTCACATAGTTTTATTCCCTTTATAAGCATGATACGCTGTATTTACCTAAATCCACAGTCACTACAGAAGCACAAGTATGCAATAAATATAAGGGAAATAACTGGTTTAAAAAGAGGCTAGTCTCTGTGGAATTAAACTATGTCAATCTTACACAGGTCTCCTTTTGTGTCACACTAATTTCAGCTATTTCTAATTGACAGGTGCCCTAGTTTGTCTATTATAGAGGGTTCTTTGTAGGTCTAATTGTTATTGATTAGACATTCATGTTATCATTAATTCCGGAATATGACATTATACATCCATCTTCACCTTTTGTATTTTCTTGCCAGGACTATGTCATGCTAATAATAGCTGAGCTCATAGATCTTGCCACAGCTTTCTCTTTGACATGCCATAGCTCTAGGGGTAGCCCTCTTGTTCACTTTTAAAGTGGATGGATGATAGATGGTTGGCAGTTGAACGTTCTCCTGACGTCCTTCAATCACTTTCCTGATTGAGCTTCTGCAAATAGAAACACAGCGGGGGTTTTGAATTAAAATGGCACAATTTGGGGTCTAAGGTCACAAACGCCAGATGAAAATGGGAAATTGTATGTGCTAATTTTAACATCCCAATCCTATTAGCACTTGTTTTAGGGAAATAAAAAAGCATAAGAGGAAACTTGTAACAACACTTTTTTACCAGTAAACCCAACCATTAGAGCATGATTTGTTATTAAGAGTCATTCAAAATAAACTGAATATTTGTTATTTAGAGCTTTCATAATATCCTCTTAAAAACAGTGCAATGGAATTGGTGCTTTTTTTTATTCAAAACATATATTCAGTTAATATTATAATATGTATTATTAATATTATTACTCTTGCTATTGTTTTTTTGTTGATGTTTTTTTATCAAAATCAAAACTGATCATTCTGTTGCCTCCTTTGATCCATCGTCCATCATTCTATGGTGAAGTAAAATGAGCTCAGACTGGAATCAATGCACTGATGGGCTGATTTATTAAAAGGAAAAAGTACTTTAACCGGTTCCGGACCGGCTTGCGCACATTTACTGCTGCAGAGTGGCACGATATCGCGAATTGCCATCTATAAACGGCAACCCGCGCAGTGCAGCTAGGTGACGAGTGCACACCGCCTGCATGCTTTAGTGCCCATTGCACACTCCCTGAGCGGGGCTCGCGGGTCGGGTGGACTCGTTGTCCGCCAGTGACCTGCGATCATCTGTTAGAGAAGAAAAGCGTGGAACCGCCAATGTAAACACAGCGGTTCCCCGCTCTGTCAGGCGGCATGATAGAGATTTACTGATCCCTACGCTTGGGATCAGTTAGATCTCTTATGCCCCTGGCAGCCCAGCCCCCACACAGATAGAACATGCCTAGGGAACACAGTTAACCCCTTCATTGCCCCCTTCAGGTTAACCCCTTCCCTGCCAGTGACATTTATACAGTAATCAGTGGCTATTTAAATCTATGATCGCTGTATAAATGCCAATGGTCCCAAAAAAGTGTCAAAAATGTCCGACATGACCGCCACAATGTCGCAGTCCCGATAAAAATTGCAGATTTCCACCATTACTAGTAAAAATAAAAAAAATGTAAAAAAAGGCCATAAATGAATTCTCATGGTTTGTAAACACGGCAACTTTTGCACAAACCAATCAATAAATGCCGATTGCAGTTTTTTTTACCACAAATATGTAGAAGTATATATATCGGCCAAAACTGATGAATAAATTTGTTTTTTTTATATTTTTTGGACATTTATTATAGCAAAAAGTAAAAAATATTATTTTTCTTTCAAAATTGTCACTCTTTCTTTGTTTATAGCGGTGATCAGAAGTGACACAGAGGTGATCAAATACCACCAAAAAAAAGCTCTATTTGTGGGAAAAAAAGGGCGTCAATTTCATTTGGGTACAAGGTTGCACGACCGCGCAATTGTCAGTTAAAGCGATGCAGTGCCGAATCGCAAAATGTGCTCTGGTCCTACAGTGGGAAATCCTTCCGGGGCTGAAGTGGTTTTACTTTATGGAAAATGTAAGCAATTATTCTAATTGGTTATTATAGGCGACTTCTTCAGAGTTTCTTTCATCCTCTGAAAATCCCTACCACAGTTTGTATGGATATCTCCAACTCTGTCCACCTTTCAGCAATCCTTGAAAACTCACCTCTTCAGGGAAGCCTATCTCGTGTTGGCCTAAAATCTGTACTTCTACTTTCTCCGTCAAGTCATCCTTTACATTTATTATCTTTTGTACCATGTGCTGCTCTCTTTTAGATTGTAAGCTCACATGAGAAGAGCCCTCCTAATCCTCATGTTTCAAATTGTATTGTAACTATACCATCTTCATTTATTTTCTAAAAAGCTGTTGGAGCTGTAGAAATCCTGTATATTAATAATAATAATAGACAGCAAACCAACTTTTGCTCTCCTTTTCGTTTACTGTCTTTAATCAGATGTTGCAATTTATTACCATAAAACATTTACTTTTGTGTAGATTAGCTAAACTGATTGTATTTGATCCCTTCTAGATTGTAAGTTCTAACAAGTAGGGCCCTCTGATCCCTCCTGTATTGATTTGTATTGTAACTGTACTGTCTGCCCCCATGTTGTAAAGCTCTGCGCAAACTGTTGGCAGTATATAAATCTTGTATAATAATATAATAATAATAATATCTTTAGCAATTAAATACCTTATGTCACCTAAGAATTATTGATAGGGATGTTAATAAATGAATAATTATTTATACGTTAAGAAGAAAACGTGGGAAGTTTTCATAAAGCGTATCTCATGATAGACCAAAATCACCAAAATACTTGATCTGTTGACATTTTTCATTTTTCATTTTTATAATCTTTCTGTCTAATGCTGTATTTGTTCCCATACTGCATCATTTCAATTCTGTCTTCTAACACCAATTGTATATGTCGCTAACACGATGCTCATACTGTGAAGCGCTACGCAAACTGTTGGCGCTATATAAATCTTGTATAATAATAATAATATCTTTAGCAATTAAATACCTTATGTCACCTAAAAAATTTTGATAGGGATGTTAATAAGTGAATGATTATTTATACATTAAGAAGAAAACGTGGGAATTTTCCATAAAGCGTATCTCATGATAGACCAAAATCACCAAAATACTTGATCTGTTGACATTTTTCATTTTTATAATCTTTCTGTCTAACGCTGTATTTGTTCCCATACTGCATCATTTCAATTCTGTCTTCTAACACCAATTGTATATGTCGCTAACATGATGTTCATACTGTGAAGCGCTACGCAAACTGTTGGCGCTATATAAATCCTGTATAATAATAATAATAATAATACTAATAATACGACATCTAAGTAGTGTTCATGGAACAAACATATAAAAAACTTGAAAGATGGATGAATTGGCCTGTCTGGTGGGCAATGCCTGATGTTCACTGGTAACCTATGTGCGTTCAACACTAAATAACCTAGGGCTGTGAAACCATTGTCAGTTAAACAGGAAAATGTTTCTTCTTATCTCCTTTTCACAGTATGGAAAAGGAGGAGGTAGTTATGTTGTGAATCACCCAACCTTAACGTTTCCTTTACGGGATGCGGTGCAGCGCCCTGATGTTTTCATTTGCAGCAGCATTCAGTTGCAAATCTTGTAGCAACTCACTGAAAATCTGCATAACAAAACAAAGCCAAAAAGAAATGTAAACTGTGAAAGGATCTTGGTATCAGAGAGGAAGAGTGAGAAGTAGAGAGAGATAGGAGACAGCCTCAAGGATACTTTCAGATTGTCAGTATCTCATTTCAGCTCTGTGAACTGGAAAACTGCTAAACTACTCCAGACACACCTTGATGACTATCCTGAATGGTTATCAGATCATCAGAACTGTTTGAAATTTAGATGAGAGCATGACAAGCTTTGTGTTCAATGTAAAGCTGCAGTGCAAAAAAGTAATAGTGCCCCAGCCACACCTATTAAAAGAATGATGCCTAGGTCATGTCCACATGAAGGCACCTGGCTCAGTGTACAGTATTATTATTACTGAGAAAATCCTTTTTTTCTTCACACTCTGCCCCATCACAGCAAAAATAACATTGCCATCACTTTGGTGATTTAAATTAATATAGCGCAAACACGTTGAGAAGGTTGCTGCTGGCTCAAACATTGAGCAGTTAGCTAATAGGGATGAGGAATTTCTGCAAAACTGATTGTGGCACAAAATTGCAGCCAATTTTGTTGTCAGTAAATATTTTCTGAAGCAAAAACTTGCAATTAGGCTCATTGAGCTGGTTAGGAGGTGACATTTGTTTCTACTCTTTCTTAACTTTTTAGGTGTTGTGTGTGTTTTTTTTTCTTTTGGGGGGGGGGGGTATTTATAGTAGTTACTTTACTTTGTTCAGGGTAATATTTATGCAAAGTGAATTTGACAATAACCAAATATTAGTGCAGGTAAAACTTCTTAGTCCATGTGCAGTGAATGTGCTGTGGATATTACATTCATTGCTATATAAATAGCAATAACCTTCTCCTTAGAGTTCTTTGTATTTGTTTACACCAGTGTTTTTCAACCATTCTGTAGTCAAGGCACCCTGTAGAATTGTGTACAACCCTGGGGCACACCATTCTGAGGGCTATTTCACACAAGGAGGTGCGTCCAAGCCCGAGGGCTTTTACCGTACTGCAGTATCATGCGCTTAAGTGGGCGCAGACAAACATGCAATTGGTGGATGCGCAGGGGTGCCATCAAGAATTAGTGACACCCATGCGTAACTGCAAAAGGCATTGCATTTTTGTGTGGTGTGGGAAAACTTTGATTTCACATGTTTTAACACACTGCATCTGGTGTGAAAAAGTCCTAAAGTGTTGTTTGTAAGGCAGAGTTAAGTGGTCAGTAGGTTGTTAATCCCCCCCATACCTCCTGCTAACACAACCCCCCCAAATACAATCCCTTGTTTAGTACAAATCCCCTCTCCAAAATCCCACATCCTATCACAAATCCCCCCTCTTGACACAAACCCCCCTGTTAGCACAAATCCCCCTTCCTAAATTCCCTTTAGCACACCCCTCCTCCCCTGCCAATACCTCCTCTTTGCTTTTGCTACAGCAAAATGAAACAAAGCCCTCGTATACAGTCCGACCATGAAAGGGTTACTTGGTTTGATTTACTAAAACTAAAACTGGAGAGTGCACAATCTGGTGAAGCTCTACATGGTAGCCAATCAGCTTATAACGTCAGCTTGTTAAATTAAGCTTGGACAATAAAAAGCCTACGTTAGACTTACTGGTAACGGTATTCTTACGAACCTTCCAGGACGGCACACTTGAGAGATGAGGGCTTCTCCCTACAGGAAACACAATCAATTGACAGCTTGTTATAAGTCCCCACCTCTCCCCTTGATCCCCAGTATGTAATAAAGTAATCTTGAACCAGTTTACAAGGGGAATCGCTCCACATGGGTACTCACCACCTGATGTATAATTAATTTCCCATCCACCATAGGGCGGGAAGTAGGCCTGCCATCCTGGAAGGTTCATGTAAATACCGTTACCGTTAAGTCTAATATAGGTTTTCGCCTATCACCTTCCAGGACGTCACACCTGAGAGGATAATCCAGCAAACACAGGCCTACCTTCAGGGTGGGACTTCAGCTTGGAGAACCTTCCAACTGAAGGTCAAATCCTGCTGGGACAACACTTCCACATGATAGTGCCTCAAGAAGGTATGTTGACTGGACCAGGTGGCCGTGCTGCTTATCTGTTCCCAGGAAGCCCCTGTTTCTCTGCCCGGGAGGCTGCTAATGACCTGGTTGAATGGGCTTTAACCTTCTCTCTTATAAGCTAAGGAGATAGTTCCCCTGATCCACCTCACAACCGAGGCCTTGGAAGCCGCAGCACTAGTGCCAGGGGTGGGAAGGCGTATGCCAACCTGTACTGCCAGGGCATCTAGGCCCACTGACTCCTTCTCTTGGGAGATTGAGAAGTTTCTCTTCACCTTCCTGTTCCATTGGTTGGCGAACAGATCTATCTCTGGGTTTCCGAAGCACCTTACCAGCTCTTGGAAAACCTCAGGATGCAGCTCCCACTCCCCCTGTTTTATCGTCTGGTAGCTTGGAAAGTCTGCCTCTGCATTGCTTGTTCCCTTTATGTGGATTGCAGTTATGGACAGGACCTTCCCTTCTGCCAAGTCCAAGATCTCCTTGGCTAACTCCAGGAGGGGTCTGGACCTGGTACCTCCCTGGTGATTCAAGTAAGCCACTACTGTGGAGTTGTCGGAGCTCACTTGAACCTCCCTATTTAAATGTCCTCCTCGAAGGCTTTCAGGGCTTCCCCATCGCTCAGAGTTCCTTGTAATTGGATGATCTCTGAGCAAGTGAGGTGTTCCATTGGCCTTTCTTCTTTTGTAAGTGGGCCCCCACCCCCCATTTACTGGCATCGGTGGTACTGTATCCCACTGAGCCCATGGTCTGCCCCCCTCCAGATTGCTGGGTAGTGTCCACCAAGCTAGTGAGGACAGGACTTCGGGGGTGAGTACTATCTCCTGGTCCAGGGATTCCTTCTTTTTGTCCCAGGAAGACAGGAGGAAGAAGTGGAGGGTTCTTGAGTGGAGTTGTGCCCACTCTATGATGGGAATGCTTGCTGACATTAACCCCAGGGTTCTTAACACCTCCCTTCTTGGGCGAAACAGGCTCTTTATCATGTCTCCCACTGAAGAAGCTAGTTTTGCCACCTTGTCCTTTGGCAAGAAAAGCTTCTGTAGCCTGGTGTCCACTACATAGCTTAAGAACGTCTTGACTTGTTCTGGCTCAAGGGAGGATTTCTCCGTACTGATTATCCAGCCCAGGCTCTGTAGAACTGAAATCACCCTGTTGGTGTCTGTCCTGACTTGGACTGCTGACGGTACGGAGATCAACAGGTCATCCGGGTTTGTGATTAGCCTTATGCCCTGGAGGTGCAGAAAGGCTACTGCCTCTGCCAGGATCTTTGTAAAGATCCTTGGACTGGCTGATTCCCCATGGGAAACCTCCCCTCTGATGACTATTGCAGACCTCAAGAATGCCTGATATTCCAGGTGTATCAGAATGTGCAAGTAGGCATCCTTGAGGTCCAATGTCGTCATGAAGGACCCCTTTTTCAGGAGGTTTTTGCATATGGAGTAGATACTCTCCATCGCAAATTCTTTGTATTCCAGGAATTTGTTTAGGTTTCTTAAATTTATTATAAGCCGATACTTTCCTGGCGGCTTGCGAACAACAAATACGTGAGAGTAAAACCCCTGGTATTACTGCTCCATTAGTACTGGTATCACTACCCCTTGCTCTACCAATTCCTGGATACCCTCCAGTAGGACTGATCTTTTTATGGCTTCCCTGGGGGGATGGGTAAGGGTGACCATGGAGGGGGGTTTTGCCGAGAACTCTAATCATAACCTTCTCACAGGATTTGGCAAATGTAGGCACTGTTTGATATCTTTTCCCACTGGTGTACATAGTGGGCCAGCCCCCCCCCCCCCACCCTGACCTTGGCATCACTTAGTTTCTTTGGTGCTAACTTTGGGAGAGGAGAACAGCAGATTACTCCTCTGCCTGCCTCTGCCATAGCCCCACCTCCTGTTGGGCACTTTTTTGGCTTTTTGCTGCGGTTGTCCTGGGGGGCCAAGAAAAGTTATTTTGAACTTTTCCTTCTTGGGCTTGGCAGGGAGTTTCTTGCCCTTTTCTGAGGACCTAGACAGGACCTCATCTAATCCCTGTCTGAACAGCAGTGAGCCCTTAAAGGAAATACCACACAGCATGTCCTTTGTTGTAATATCTCACTCCCAGGCTTTGATCCATATCGCTCTTCTAGCAGAGTATAACAGTGCAGCTGTCTTAGCTGTGGCCCTTG
>BLSH010269366.1:232041-250663 GCA_018402905.1 Glandirana rugosa
AGGGGGGTTTTGCTGAGAACTCCAAACGATAACCTTCTCTCAGGATTTGGCAAATGTAAGCACTGTTTGATATCTTTTCCCACTGGTGTACATAGTGGGCCAGCCCCCCCCCCCCCACCCTGACCTTGGCATCACTTAGTTTCTTTGGTGCTAACTTTGGGAGAGGAGAACAGCAGATTACTCCTCTGCCTGCCTCTGCCATAGCCCCACCTCCTGTTGGGCACTTTTTTGGCTTTTTGCTGCGGTTGTCCTGGGGGGCCAAGAAAAGTTATTTTGAACTTTTCCTTCTTGGGCTTGGCAGGGAGTTTCTTGCCCTTTTCTGAGGACCTAGACAGGACCTCATCTAATCCCTGTCTGAACAGCAGTGAGCCCTTAAAGGAAATACCACACAGCATGTCCTTTGTTGTAATATCTCACTCCCAGGCTTTGATCCATATCGCTCTTCTAGCAGAGTATAACAGTGCAGCTGTCTTAGCTGTGGCCCTTGCGGACTCTACTGCCACATCCGCCAGGTATGCCACGGCCTTTCCTATCACTGACAGGGAATCAACTATATCTTCTGACTCTGATTCCTTTGAACAATGTCTCGCCAGCTTTTCCACCCAGAGGTCTGCATTCCTGGCTACACATGCTGCCGCTAGGGCTGGACCCATGGCTGATGCATTTGCATCCCAGGCTTTTCTAAGGAGGAATTCTGATCTATGATCCATCATGTCCTTAATGCTTCCTGCATCTTCAAAGGAGAGATCAGACTGATTGGTAACTTGGGACAAGGCAGCGTCCAATTTTGGGAGCTTAAAGAAGGTCTCCTCGTCACCCTCTTGGAAAGGGAATCACCTTTTCCAGGTCTTTTGTTTGACTATTCTACTTTCAGGCTACCTTCATTCTTGCAAGATCCTATCTTTTAGGGACTCTGGGATCTCCTCTGTGGTATATATTGCCTGTAGGAGTCCACCCAGATCCTCTAGGGTAAAGAGGTGTCTCCTTAGTCTTGCCTCTTCCTGAGTCTCACTCAGTTGGTCCAGATCTAACTCTTCACCTGAGTCTTGGTCTAATTTGACCTGACTATCTCTTTCACCGCATCCTCCTATTCCTCCTGTACCTGAGTTAAGGGCACCGGTAGTAAGGGTGGGAGGGGAATGCTGCCCCCCCTCCGAGAGGCTATCCTGAGATGATGTGCCCTCTCTAGGGGCAAGCTCCTCTGTTTCAGGGTCCCGGGCCATTGAATGCCTAGAAGCTTCACGGAAGCACTTGGATGAGAGGAAGTCTTTCATTAGGGCTGAAGCTTCCTTCTCTGCTAGTTTGTTAATGCATTTGTAACAGAAAGGCTTGGAGTGAGATTTTGGAAGCTTGTCCTTACAGTACCCACATTTTTTTGAGGAGCTATGCCCTGGTGCGGCAGGAGGCTGTCCATCTGGGGCCTCCTGGGTTCCGCTGGGGAGTCTGTAAGACAAGACACTAGTGACCCACTCTGTCTCTACCCAGCTGCGGAATGTACTGGGAGGAGAAGTAAGGGTAAGGTGAATAGGATGACCCAGCCAGTCCTGGCCCCTGGACTCTTATCTTGATATCCCAGGACTCTCATCCCCTCCCCCCCTTTTCCAGAGGGGTTCCCACTCACCGGGACCCGACCTGGATTTGCCCGCAGCTGAAGACGCCCTCCCTTCCTTTTTCTCCATGAGGAGGTTGGCCCGGTCCAGGGCTGCTGGTATTGCTGGAGGCTTGGTACAGCCAGCTGACCGTTTTCCACCACACCACCCTGTGTCAACCCTCCCACGCCATTCTCCCAGCGTTTTAGAGGTACTTCTGGTTCATGCCCCATCTTCTGTCCTAATTCCTGTGATGCAGTCCTAACCTTTCCCAGAGCGAGGCTTGAAGCACAGCACTTCCTACAAGACAGTATGGATTCCAGGGAGAGGAGATCAGCTTGTGGTGGCTTTCCTTTTATACTGTACAGAACAATTCCTTGCAGCCAGAGCGCTAGTGCAGTCTTTAGGGCGACCTGTGAGAAAGACTAAGCCTGCAGGTTAGTTCAGCCCTCCCCGGCCTCCTTAAAATCTGTCTCAACAGGGGACCATCCGACCCTCCCCGGTCATTTGGTCTTTAAAACAAAACAAACGTGCTGCTGCTGTGTTCGGGAGTAGGGTGGGGACTTATAACAAACTGTCAATTGATTGTGTTTCCTGTAGGGAGGAGCACTCATCTCTCAGGTGTGCCATCCCGGAAGGTGACAGGAGAAAACTGGAAGCTAATTGGGTTCTATGCAGAGCTGCATCAGAATTTTCCCTCTCCTGTTTCAGTAAATCAACCCCACTGTGCTAAGTTCTCTGTACTGAGAGGACGGAGAGCAAACCCTGTTCCTCCTCTGCTCTCTCCCCATCTATGCTATTATCTGTAATTTGCTGGCAAAAGTGAAAGCTGTGCAGGCTGCCTGACCTACCCTTAGCAACCAATGGCGTCATTGGTTGTTAGGAAGCAAGCGGGTGGCTTACACAGCTTTCACTTTTGCCTGCAGAGTACAGATAACAGCATAGAGGGGGACAGAGCACAGAGGGGGAATGTAGAAAAAAGTAAGGGGGTTGGGTTGGTGCCGCGCTGATGGTATGAGAAGATAATGTTGTATGGTAGTTAGAACTGCTGCCCCTACTGTTGCCCCCCAAGAGGGGAACAAGAGTATAGCGTGATATCAACATGAGTAGGTATGGCGCTGTTCTAATATACGCTAGTAATACAACGTGGTGCTTACAATGCTCAGCTTAAATCAGCATAAAATAATTCTTAAAACCAAAAAAGTCCTTTTAAAATTGGTGCTTAGGATGCTCAGCTTAAAACCAAACTCAGAAAAAAGTCTTTCATACATTCAATGATGGTGATAAAGGTGGCTTGTGCTCCTCCTTAAATATACATAGTGCATGAGATAATCAACATAAATCCTGTGTATCCAAAGTTAAGCTCTGGTGTAACCAAACAGTATGTGTCGCTGACACCTGGAAATGACTCACATAAGCAAAGCTCTACCGGTTTCATCGTACTGACTTCATCTGCTCTGACTCCACCTAAGCAAGCATGACCGCTTCAGATGATGTCAGTACGATAAAACAGGTAGTGCATCATTTTCGGGTGTCAGAGCCACATACTGTTTGGTTACAAACGGCTCTCCCAAAGCACTTCAAGCTGGTTTTTGAGCGTGTTTTATTATACTTTTATTGCTTTGGAAAAATGTTACCATTTCAATAAAATGTAATTTTAAACGGTACTACTCTATGGGAACCCTCTTTATTTTTCACACATGAACCCAAGATGGACTACAAGGTTCAGGATGGACCCGCTGCACAGTGGCTTAGGACTGTGAATGTGCTGTACCCCGCAGAGGGGTGAAACTATCTGGTAAGCATACATCTACCCTTTATTATCACCCAAGCACTAGGAGCACCAAGCGTTTTCCAAGGATTGCCCTGCACCACCAGAGGGAACAATCAAGGAAGAGCACAAGTCACCTTATCACTAATATTGAACATTGCACTTTATGAACTTTTTTATATGCATAACTTTGGATACACAGGATTTATGTTGATTATCTCATGCACTATGTATATTTAAGGAGGAGCACAAGTCACCTTTATCACCATCATTGAATGTATGAAATACTTTTTTCTGCAGTTTGGTTTTAAGCTGAGCATTGTAAGCATCAATTTTAAAAGGACTTTTTTTTCCTGAACGTTGATTTTAATTATTATTTTAAACTGATTTAAGCTGAGCATTGTAATCACCATGTTGTATTACTAGTGTATATCAGAACAGCGCCATACCTACTCCTGTTCATATCACAGAGGGGAATGGGCTGTGCTATCCCTCTTCTTAGTACACAGAACTTAAAGCAGAGTTCCACCCAGAGTTCCAACTTCTGCTGGTCGGATTCTTCCCCCCCTCATGTGTCACATTTGGCATCTTTCGGGGGGGGGGGGGGAAGAGGACACTTGTCTTTGATAGGTGTCCTTTTCCCTACATCCGGGAGCCCAGAGCCAGGGCCACCAGCAGCCCGGCTCCCTCCTCCTCCCTCATCCTCCGCCAATGAGAAAGCACGGTGGCTTGCGCATGCACAGTAGGGGTCCGGCCGTGAAGCCAAATGGCTACACATCCGGGTCCCCTTACCCCCAATGGCGGCGGCAGCACTCGTCCAGCCGATCCGAAGATCAGTGGGCGGTGCCGACATCGCTGGACTCCAGGACAGGTAAGTGTCCTAATGTTAAAAGTCAGCAGCTACTGTATGTGTAGCTGTTGACTTTTAATTTTTAAAGGAACAGCGGACCTCCACTTTAACACAGTAACCCTTTCAAGGTCAGACTGTAAAGGCATTTATTAAAGGCAAATAGACTGCACTTTGTAGGTGCAATTGCATTTATTTTCCCCAGGGCTTAGTGAATGTGATGAAGCTTCACTTTGTAAACAATACCCAATCAAGTGCAAGGAAAATGGAAAAACAGCATTTTTGCTTGCACACGATTGATTAGAAATGCTCTCCAGCTCCCTCATCACCTCCTCCCATATTCGCCTCCAGGACTTCTCCCGAGCCTCTCTCATCCTCTGGAATTCCCTACCCCAATCTGTCAGACTGTGCCCCAAATCTATCCACTTTCAGGCAATCCCTGAAAACTTTTCTCTTCAGAGAAGCCTATCCTGCCTCCACCTAACAACTTCACTTTTATTTTCTTCATCAGCTCATCCCCAACAGTTATTGCCCTTTCGTATCATTTAACCCTCCCTCCTAGATTGTAAGCTCTAACTAGCAGGGCCCTCTGATTCCTCCTGTATTGAATTGTATTGTAATTGTACTGTCTGCCCTAATATTGTGAAGCACTGTGCAAACTGTCAGCACTATATAAATCCTGTATAATAATAATAAAAATGATCAGAGATTCACCACATTCACGAAGGTCTGTGGAAAATGAGTGCAACTGCACTTGCAAAGTGCACAGTCTATTTGCCTTTAATACATCAACCATTGCCTGCTTCCCCTGGACCCCCAGTAGACATAGCCTGCACCCTTTTTCCAGAAAGAAAAGCTGGATGCTGGTGTTAACCCCAAAAATAATTATGTATTTTACTGCAGCTTGCCAATTCATAGATGTGGTGGTTGTTTTAGTTTTTTGGATTTTGTTTTCCCCTTTTTCTTACCAAGTGATCTTGCCACTAGGTCTGTCACTTTTGAACACACCAAGCTGTCCAGCAAAAGTGACAGTTAGAAGACAGAGATAAACTATTTAATACTGGCAGGGATGCGTACAATGATCAGCTTTTATTCATTTATTTAAAATCTTTATTCAGAAAGAAAAAAACTGTTGTTGTAACAGTTTAAAATGTGTTAGTGGAGTTCAACTTTAATTTGTTTGTCAAGTCCATCTAAATCAAAAAAAAAAAAAAAAAAAAGTCCATCTAAATCTGCTAGTGTATCTAATATTATTGTTTTCCCAGATTAATAATGCTGCTGTCCAAAGGTGTGTCTGCTGCTTAAGCCTCGTACACACGCTTAGATTTTCAGACGACAGAAAGTCCATTTTTTGTTGGATGTTTGTCTAATGTTGAAAGTCGATACAAATATCGGACGTTGAGTTGCCGTACGGAAAACATTTTCTAGCTTTTGTCTTACAAAAAATCAAAATAAGCTGTCAAAAGGAGCATACTAGCGGTAAGAATTTCGGACGATCGGTCGTCATATGAAAATTCTCGTCCGAAATTTGCAGCGTCTGTACAGGGCTTTACTCATCCTCATTACTTACAGTTATTAGCCTTTTGTTCCACTTGACCATCCCTTTTAGATTGTAAGCTCTAAAGCCTCATACACACGGTTCAGTAGTCGTACGACCGAACGGACCAAATCGTATGTTGGCTGTTGTATCTCGCATACTGACATGCACTACACGATCGTATAACCAAGCTGAACATAGTGTCGTGTTATGAACGTATAAAGAGAAAGTTCAGGTGCGTGTAATTAGTGTATGGCCGTTCCTGACTTGGAGCATGCGTGTTTTGCACAATACAACTTGTTGGACCAACTTCTCTGTACACACAATACAAAAGTCGTATGACCGCTTGTTGGTACTACCAAGTTTTCTAGTCTGCTCATACAACTTCTGTTGTACGACAGTCGTACGTCGGCTGTTCTAATTGCGCGTACTAACGATCGATTTCGCATACAACGGTCGTTCGTACGACCTGTTGTATACGACCGTCGAACCGTGTGCGAGGCATTACGAGCAGGGCCCCCTGATTCCTCCCATATTGATTTGTATTGTAACTGTACTATCTGCCCCCCATTTTATAAAGCAATGCGCAAACTGTTGGCGCTATATAAATCCTGTTTAATAATAATATCCAGAGTGGAGACACTCCAAGACAGGAAGTGTGTAATTGGCCATATAACCAGGTGAAATATAGGAAAAAAGTCTAAAAAAGAAAACAAATGCAGCCAGCACATGTAAGGATTGCAATAAGCTGCAATATATTACATTTTTGTTTTGGGGTTTAATACCACTTTAAACCAAGACTGCTACAGTGGGCCCCTCTGCAGAAGTGACAGCCTCAAAACATCTCCCCAGCCCTGGCACTGGCTGTGTCATGCAGGCTACAGCTGGAATGTCTCCTTCTGGCCTGATGTGCTGTGAAAACTCACACCCTGTGAAAATGGGAGTTGCCACCTTGTTCTTTTATCTAATAAAATATCTAGTTTTATTGCACAAGATCAGTGGGTTCTTTCTGTTTATTTCTTATCATGTGTTGCTTTTTTCACAGTCTGTTGTTTCATTCTGTGAAAAAAAACATAAAATAATGACGCTAATGGGAGGCTATTTTGGCACAGGTCTAGGATAGATGAAAGGAGCTTCTGTAATCCCAAAGAGCCATTTAAAGCTTGTTGTGTTCTTAAAACTTGCTAAAACCTTAATTTTGCATTCTTTATTAACTCCAATGCATTTCACCATAGTGGCAAAATTTAGCTTGAATCTACTATAATGATTTTCACCGGACTATTGATATGAAAAATGAAATTATGGTATATAGTATGCAGGCAGTCATATTATTCATTACATATACAGGCTTTCTTTTCTTCCTTGCAGTGCTACCCAATGGTTGTGCTTTAGGGTTCTTTCATACAGGCAGTCTGCTTGGCGGACTCTGTTCTGCTCAGTGGGGGATCACTCCGCTGATCCCCCCACTGAGCAAGTGGATGGCAGATCAGTCTCCGCTCATTGTGCTGAGACGGACCTGTGAAGCCCCGTACACACGGTTCGACGATCGCACGTACGATCGTGTCAAATCGTATGTTGGCTGTTGTATGTAGCATACTGACTGCACTACACGATCGTACGACCAAAGAAAGAACGTTCAGGTGCATGTAATTAGCATCCAGCCATTCCTGACTTAGGAGCATGCGTGTTTTGCACAATACAACTTTGTTGTACCAACTGCTCTGTACACACGATACAACTGTCGTATGAGAGCTTGTTGGTATGATCAAGTTTTCTAGTGTGCTCATACGACCGTCGTATGTTCGACTGTTCAAATTGCGCATACGAACGATCGATATCGCATACAACGGTCATTAGTATGACCTGTTGTATGCGATCGTCGAACCGTGTGTACGGGGCTTGAGAGTCCCGCTGTCCTCTATGGGGAGATCGGATGAAAACAGACTGACTGTCCATTTTCATCCAATCCCATCCAATCCACCAGATGGATGGAAAATAGGGTCACCATCCATCTAGATTTAGTGGACCGGATCGGATAGCAGCGAGTGCCAGCAGATATGTCACACTGACATCCGCTGCCCCATAGGGGTGAATGGAGTGTTCGATCAGTCCTGCCTGAAAGACGGACCTGATTGGACAGCCCATGTGAAAGGGCCCTTAGAGCTCCTTTCTAAAATACAAATCAGCTGAGTGATTGAAAATAATGCACTCCCTGTGTGGCTGATAGCAAAACAGTTGCATACAATACAGGGCATTATAATAGTAAGCTCAATGTTTACTCACTCTAGATGCTAATCTATAATATCTTTAAAATACATAAAACAACGATGTATATGAGAGCAAGCATGCAAAAAAAAAATGTGAAAATCACACAAACACGTTTTTAAGGCCTCTTTCACATGTTCGGCTGGGGGGCAGTAAAAAGATTGATGGCTAAGCCCCCTGGCCACCCATTTAAATTGTAAAATAGGGCTGGAGGATACTGTTTACATGCTGCAGCCTTGATGCTTTACATGCTTTCAAATCTGGCCATTCAAGTTAATGGGGCCACTATGCAACTGTGAGCCTCAGACCCCTTTCACACTGGGGCCACTGGTCCATTAGCGGTAAAGCAACGTTCTTTTTGGCCCTGAGCGGGGTGCTTTTAACCCCAAAGAAGGGGTTAAAAACACCCGTGTTGCGGCTAGGGTTGCCACATCATCCCTTTAATCCAGGACACATGAATCACACAGGTTCTGAGGCTAATTTAATGCAGATAAGTCACCAAGTGAGTTTAATTACCACCTTAATCAGCCACAGAACCTGGGTAATTAATATGTGTCCTGGATTAAAGGGATGATGTGGGAACCTTAGTTGCGGCTTTTCGGAAGCGCTGCCCATTCTTTCCAATGGGCAGTGGCGGCTTAGGAGTGCTGTGTACACCACTCTCAACCCGCCCCAAAGATACTGCTTGCAGAATTTTTCCTAACATCCCGCAAGCGCACTGCCTCAGTATGAAAGCTCTTGGGCTTTCACACTCGGGTGGCATGGGAGGCAGTTTTCAGGCGCTATTTCTATCGCTACAAAGGCAAAAAAAATTTAAAAGCAATAATGGACCAATAAATGGTGTAAAAAAACAAGGTAGTTATTGTTGGGAAGGAATTCTACAGAATACAAAAAGGACCCTAAGCAGGCAGGTCTATAATACAGATAAAAGCTGATGGCGGGATGCACAAGCACAGACAATACATAACATTAAACCATGTTGACATGGGCTGAGTGTGTAAGAGAGGAGCCTCCTGGGATGGTAGAGCCATAGAGCGTCCAAAGCATTTTGAGATTTTCTGAGACAGAAAATAACAGCTCTTCTTCAGGGATGATCTCAGCTAAGAGGAGGGATTCTGAGATGAAAATAGCGCAATCATTAAAAACAAACACAGTACATATCAACATCATAGATATATGGTATGGTATATTCAGCATGTAGAAGGGCATGGCACAGTAGGGTTGCCACATCATCCCTTTAATCCAGGACACATATGAATTACACAGGTTCGGAGGCTAATTTAACGCAGATAAGGCACCAAGTGAGTTTAATTACCACCTTAATCTGCCACAGAACCTGTGCAATTAATATGTGTTCTGGATTAAAGGGATGATGTGGCAACCCTATGGCACGGACACTCGTCGCATCTATCTGTCTATTGCTAAAACGCCTAAAATCTGCACCAGTGTGAAAGCGGTCAAACACTTGGTTCATGGTTGCGCTGCATTAGCCCCATTATAGATTTTAATTTGGAAAAAAGGAACATCAGGATCACCTCCTGAATGCCTGACAGCAATTGCTTAGCCACACTATAAAAAGAGATCCATTGTGGATCACCTTTCAGAGCATTGGCTAGTGTGAGACACACTAAATTCAATAATAACACAACATACTGTATATATGTTTGGTTGTACAACAGTGTTTCTATTTCAGAAAAGTAAAAACCAATACACAAAGTACATCAGCCCGTATGAACCAGTCAGTCTTTCTCTCTCTGATCTGATGTTACTGCGCTTGTACATCAGGTGTATATTTTACATTTTAATTAAAACTTTTGCACTTAGCTTTACTCCTCTTGTAAGCCCCTTTGTGTTTTAATTATATGCTATAATTGTATGTATACCTAACCATAATAAACCCTGAGTGTAGCTCCGTTTCCAGTGTAATTACAACTAGCAGCAGAATGATATTACATTTTCCCCTTAAAGGAGAAAAAAATGGAAAGTGTGTGTACACACAGGGCAAGGTAAGTTGTTTAGCTATGCAGTGGGGGAATGAATGAGTCACAATGATACAGATGACAGATGCCAAGCATTAGTGAGCTAATGCTAAGTCCACAAACACAGCTTTGCCGCCGCACAATATTTTTAAAGGTGTTTTTTCAAACGTTCGCTGTCTAAGAGCCAGGTGCTCCCCTAGGCAAACATACTAGTATTTCACCTATTGAGAGCTGCCTGAGACCTACTCAAGTTACAAATAACATGCCTTTGGTCTTGTGTGAGATCAAAAGGACTAACTATTGGTAGCAATTCACACCATACTGTGCAGACCCATTTAAATCTCCATTCTTAAACTGTAATGCAATAATGCTTGTTATTCTAAACTGTCCATCCTCCCATCAGATGGCAATTTGAATAAATAGCAGTCCCTGTTTCATGCTGACAATTATCTTACTTGTTTAGCAGAGTTAAATCTGTGTTTTCTCCAGTCTTTTTTTTGCACAGATGGAATGAAGGAGAAAAAAAAATTATAGTTCAAACACATTATGATTAAGAACGCCCATGAATGATTCTGATTAGACTAGCAAATGGTTCCGAATTGCTCGTATAGCAATCATGTACTCATTTAGCTAGAAGATTAAGGCCAAATCAATGTATCTCATCAATTTGCAGTCTTTTCTTATGTTAGCAGATGATAGGCTCTTTGTAAATGGTAGTCTATCTTGAGATTTCAGATAAATAGAAAAGTCCAGTATGACCCATGAAGAATCCTTTCTCTCATTCTATTTCATATATGATATGTTAAGTGTATGTGTTTACAGTTATGCCTGTCTTTGGTTCAATTTAAGGATGGGCTCGGGCGTTTTCGCAAGTGCATGTGCCTGAGCCCGCCGTGAAGTGAACCCTGCACTGCGCTAATCACAGGCAGTGAGACATTTTCAGATGCTGCAGTGATTGGGAAATGTCTCATTGCCTCTTAGCGCAGTGCAGGGTTCACTTCCCGGCGGGCTCGGGCACATGCACTTGCGAACATGCCCGAGCCCATACTTATTTAAAATATTAAAAGCAGACTGACTGACAATCAATTCTAGGTGGCGCTCTAGTTAGCCTGATCAGTTTTTTTTAAACATAGCAAAATAAGGAAATGAAAATCTTGAGCCCTCAGTCACACTGAACACAGTTTTGAAATTGTGCAAGTTCATCTGAACTCGCACGATTTCAAAGCCACATAACAGCCTGACTTCGGGGGTGACTTGAAAGACATCCGTGTGGGTTCATGCACAGATGTCTATTGATATTGCCCCCGAAGTCGGCAAAAATAGTGCAGGAACTGCTTTTGGAAATTGGTGCGGCGCCGCAAAGTTGGCATCGCAAAAATTGGGACACTCCTATTGCCAGCAATAGGATCCGATTTGACATGCAATTTGACCTGTCAAATTGCGCCAATATGAACAGGGCCTAAAACCCAGGTAGGGCTTTTCACATTGGTGGCTGCATGGGGTAAAAACAGGTGACTAACCTACTTTTTTACCAGCTTCACTGGCCACCCAATGGAATTCTGACAGTACAGCCTGCCAGGTCTACACACATGCAAGGGCCACAATGCTTTGTTTTGCAGTTGCAGTAATTTTACCTTGGACTGCAGATTTTGACAGGGGACAACACCTGCCAAACTGGCCTACTGGGATTAATGGGGCCACACTGGAACCATAATTGAAAAGCTTGGCTCGCAGTTGCAATGTGGTCTCGCATTGTAAAATTGCAATTCGGCATTAAAAACAATAGGCATCAGTAGCCACTGCAAAGGATTGGCTGTTTTTGTGTTGCCGTTAACAGAAGCCACAATCTCAGCCAGGTATTTACTGCCAAAGACAAATTGCAAGATGTACATTTTCTGCTAAATGTTGCAAAATCTACATTTAAAGAAAAATACCCTCATAAAATGTTTGGGTTTAACGACACTTTAAAGTCCTAGAAATACCTATGTAGTCAGATAGACATTGGACTATCAGCCCAAATTTACATAGCCTAAGACCCCATACACACTATTAGAATTTCTACAGATTTTAGTCTTCAGATTTAGCAAAACCATGTAGTGCAAGGGCCTGCCTGATTGCATACAAATTGAAACTCTTAAGCCTCGTACACACGGGACGACGATCGTATACAACAGGTCGTATGAACGACCATTGTGTGTGAAATCGATCGTTCGTATGCACGATTAGAACAGCCGACATACGACGGTCGTACAAGGGGAGTTGTATGAGCAGACTAGAAAACTTGGTCGTACCAACAAGCGGTCATACGACCGTTGTATCGTGTGTACAGAGCAGCTGGTACAACAAGTTGTATTGTGCAAAACACGCATGCTCCGAAGTCAGGAACGGCCGGATGCTAATTACATGCACCTAAACATTCTTTCTGTGGTCGTACAATCGTGTAGTGCAGTCAGTATGCAAGTTACATTATCCAACATACGATTTGAGACGATTGTAAGTACGATCGTCGTCCCGTGTGTACGAGGCTTTAAGGCCCATACACATGTTACAACGGTCGTACAACCAGCTTGTTGTACGATCATCCGACCATTAGTACGCACGATTACAACAGTTGCACAACTGAAGTTGGATGAGCTGAATAGAAAACTTTGGTTGTACGACTGTTGTACTGTGTGTACAGAGAAGTTGGTCCAACAAAGTTGTATGTGCAAAACAGGCATGCTCAGAAGTCAGGAATGCCCAGAAGTGTCCGTTCTGGGAAACCTACGTTCCTAATTCACAAATCACATGCACCTGAACTTCCTCGTTATACGCTCATAACACGTCACTATGTTAGGCTTGGTTGTACGATTGCTTAGTGCATGTCAGTACGTGAGATACAACAGCCAACATCCAACTTGGTCTAAATTTGGACGTTTGGTTGTACAACCGTTGCACCCCTGTGTACACGGCTTTACGGTTTGACCTCATATTATATGGTTTTGGTAAGTCTGAAGACAAAAATCTGCAGAAAATCTAATAGTGTGTATGGGGTCTTAGTTCCACTTTCCTGTTACCGCAGTTGGGCAGGTCTTGGTCTTAATAATTAATTAATTTATTTTGTTACAGATACTTAAATAGCGCCATCAAATTATGCAGCACTTAACATATATATTATAAATTTATGTCAGCCCCTGCCATCAAGGAGCTTACAATCTAAGGTCCCTAACTCACATTCATTCATATACTAGGGACAATTTTTTAGACAGGAGCCAATGAACCTACCAGCATGTCTTTGGAGTGTGGGAGGAAACCGGAGTACTGGAGGAAACCAATGCAGGCACAGGGAGAACATACAAACTCCAGCCAGGTAGTGATGCGGTTGGGATAGCCTTTAGTGAGAGACCTGGTCTGACAAATGCTCTCTTCCTCAAAATCATACAGTAAAGCCTCGTACACACGGGACGACGATCGTACTTATGATTGTCGCAAATCGTATGTTGGGTGTTTTATCTAGCATACTGACTGCACTACACGATCGTACGAGCACAGAAAGAACGTTCAGGTGCATGTAATTAGCATCCGGCCCTTCCTGACTTCGGAGCATGCGTGTTTTGCACAATACAACTTGTTGTACCAACTGCTCTGTACACACGATACAACGGCCGTATGAGCGTTTGTTGGTACGACCAAGTTTTCTAATTTGCTCATACAACTCCCTTGTACGAATGCCATATGTTCGACTGTTCTAATTGCGCATACGAACGATCGATATCACATACAACGGTCGTTAGTACAACCTGTTGTGTACGACCGTCGAACCATGTGTACGAGGCTTAAGTCAAGGTAAGTGTGGCTATTACTCAACTCAGCTAGGATAGAACACTGGAATGTGGGGGCAATAAGCTAGACTAAAAAAAAGTAATGTAAGCTGTTTTCCAAGCAAAAATCATAACATGTTTGTACAGGACTATGCAGAGATAAAACCATGTAAGATTTCAGATTGGCTTTAATAGGGTTTAGATCTTCATAATGTGTTGGCTATATGTAGTATGTGTTATATACGTACACCACACACTATTTAATTATTTTTAGTAGTAGAAAGGCATGTATGGATACAAAGGCTTGGAAATCCCTTTAATTGGCTTAGTAGTGCAGAAAAACATATAGGCATCTCCTGTAAATAATTAACCAAGTGACAAAGTTCCTTGTAAAAGTTGTTTTTAAACATAATTAGTCATGGTGTTTAAGCTTGGGGTTGCTGGTGGGAGGTTGATATAGAACACAACAGAAAGACGATGGATAGAGAGGTCTTACATGTAGGCTGGAAACTAATCACTAACAAACACACAAGGTGCTACATTATAATTAGAACAGGGTCTCTAAGGCTGCATTCACACAGGGGTGACCCGACTTTGACGCGACTTTGCTAGGCAATTTCAGCGCGACTTTCAGCGCGACTTCCAGCGCGACTTCCAGGGACTTGAGGCGACTTTACAACACGACTTTTTCCAGGCAACTTTGCCTTAACCAATCAGAAAAGGGAGGGAGGGGGTTGCCTAAAAATAAATTCTATTCTTTTCACTACAAAGTCGCTTTTATTTAGATGGGGGATCCGACTTGGAGGCGACTTCTATTCAATTCTATGGGCACAAGTCGGATAGAAGTCGCCTAGAAGTAGTACAGGAACCTTTTCTGAAGTCGTTCCGACTTCAGTAGTGTACATTAAGACGGCTCCCATTCATTTCAATGGGATTTCAGATGTCAAGCGACCTGGGGCGACTTGAGGCTACCCAAGTCGGAGCGACAGTCGCCCCTGTGTGAATGGTGCCTTAATAAGATGAATTTTAATTGATGATTGTTAGTGATCACTAATCATTCACCAATGTCTTCTGCAAGTCTCACTTAGCCATTGCACCAAAATAACCTAACTCTGCCAACATGGAATAAGAATGTCCTCCCACTCCCAACCTTGTTTTATGACAGCAAAGAAAACAGTACCTGACTCAAACTCAGTGACCTGTATTGTAAGGTTAGTGTGAAATCACCTTAATGTGTCAATCTAAGTAAAAAATGATATTTTGGTTGTAGGTAGATATGATCACGTTGAAATACTGGGAATTCCAGTGGTAAGATGTATGTGCTTGAATTCAGACTGAGTTTTAAACACTTACGGGCTGATGGAGTTGGGAATGTTCATATAATGAAATGTGAAAAGATTCACTTTAATGATTCAATCATGTGCAGTTAAAATAACAGTATTTTTATAATATCGGATCATTGAAGATAATTTTTTCATATTTTATTGTGTGAACATTTTCAAATCCTTTAATATATGAGCCTCATAACTCTCAGTAGGAAATTTTATTATTATATAGGGTTGCCCTGATACCACTTTTTTAAGAACAAGTACAAGTACCGATACTTTTTTTCAAGTACTCGCCGATACCGGTTACCGATACTTTTTTTAATGTCATGTGACAGTGGTACTGATATGCAGCACTGATGGGCAATGATAGGTGGCGCTGATGAGGCATGGACTGTCAGTAGTTTTTAATTTAATTTTTTTTTCACTATTTTATTTTTTACAATTAATTTTTTTTTTTTTCTACAATTTATAGTTTTTTTACAACACTTTCTTTTTTTTGGGAGTGGACAATGCCATTGTTTTTTTATTTTATTTTTAAATTATTTTTACAATTTTACTTAAAATTTTTTTTTTTTTGCGTTTTTTTTGTTTATCACCCCTGTTGGGGGGGGGGGACTTTGGTGAGATGTCAGGGGTCTAAACAGACCCCCAACATCTCCCCTTTGAGACAGGGAGAAAGGGGCTGAGGATAAAGATTCCCCAGTCCCTTTCTCAGCTGTACTGAAGATGAATGAGGAGGAGACAGCGGCTCTCCATTCATAAACTGAGGCATCGTAACACACAGTTTACAATGCTCAGTTATGAATGGACGAAGTCAATGACTCTGTTCATTCAGAAAAGGAAAGAGCCGGTAAATGACAGATTTACCGGCTCTTTCCTCCGCTCTCCATCCTGAACAATCCCAGGACAAAGGGAGAACAGAGGGGATCGGAGGGGAGGGGGGGGGACCGGAGGAGGAGGGACCAGGGGAGTACAGATTGGGACCGAAGGGGGGGGGCGGAGGAGGACAGATCGGGACCGAAGGGGGGTAGGACCAGGGGAGTACAGATCGGGACCGGAGGGGGGGGGGCGGAGGAGAACTCAGAGGTAGACACGGGAACCGGAGGAGGAGGGGGGAGCGGAGTAGCACAGAGAAGGACACGGCGGAGGATACAGGAACACTCTCCCTGTGCAGCTTTCATTAAAGCAGCTGAATGCAGCGGAGGGGAGATCACTGTTTGTAATTTCCCCCACCGCTGCACCGATCATCCCTGAGTGTCTCTGTATCCTCCCCGCTGTGTCCTCCTCTGTGCTAATCCCCCCTCCTCCGGTCATCCTAGTGTCCAAGTATCGGATAATGCATCAGCAGCATTTGCACGAGTACAAGTACTCGTGCAAATGCTAGGTATCGGCTAGTATACTAGTATCGGTATCGGGACAACCCTAATTATTATTATTATTATACAGAATTTATATATCACCAACAGTTTGCACATCGCTCTACATTGTAGAGAGAGACAATACACCAAAGCCTCGTACACATGGTTCGACGGTCGTATGCAAACGGTCTTACGACCACTCGTTGTACGATCATCCGACTGTTAGTACGCACGATTAGAACAGCCGACGTATGAAGTTGTATGAGCAAACTAGAAAACTTTGGTAGTGCCAACAAGCTGTCATACGACAGTTGTATCGTGTGTACAGAGAAGTTGGTTCAACAAGTTGTACTGTGCAAAACCCGCATGCTCAGAAGTCAAGAACGGCCGGAAGTGTTAGTTCATTCCTAGTTCACAAATAAAATGCACCTGGACTTTCTCTTTATACGTTCATTACATGTCACTATGTTTGGCTTGGTCGTACGATCATGTAGTGCATATCAGTACGCAAGTTATATGATCCAACATACGATTTGGTCCATTCAGTCGTACGACCGTTGAAACGTGTGTATGAGGCTCAACAGTACAATTGAAAACAAGAGGGTTAGAGGAGCACTGCTCCTGTTAGCTTACAATCTAAGAGGGAGGGGCTGGTGAAACAAAAGTTAGGGACTGTGAGGGATGAACTGATGAGGGGAGCGAAAGATTTGGTTGTTAGCTGGAGGCAGGATAGGCCTCCCTGAAGACATGAGTTTTCAGGGATCACCTAAAAGTGGTCAGAGTAGGATATAACTGGACAAATTGGGGTAGGAAGTTCCATAGGGTGGGAGAGGCTCTGGAGAAGACCTGGAGATGAGGATTGGAGGAGGAGACAAGGGAGCTAGAGAGCAGAAGGTCTTGGGAGGAGCAGGCAGGACGGTTTGGGTGATATTTGGAGATAAGATTGGTGATGTAGCTCAGGGCAGAATTATGAATGGCCTTGCATGTTATTGTTAGTGTTTTGAATTTTATTTGTTGGCCAATGGGAAGCCAGTGGAGGGATTGGCAGAGAGGAGTGGCTGACACTGAATGGTTGGTAAGATGGATGAGTCTGGCAGCGGCATTCTTGATAGACTGAAGAGAGGATAGCTTGCAGAGAGGTAGGCCAATGAGCAGGGAGTTACAATAGTCAAGGTGAGAGATAACAAGGGAGTGAATAAGTTGTTTAGTGGTTTCAATGGTTAGAAATGGGCGTATTTTGGATATGTTTTGGAGATGACATCTGCATGAGTTGGACAGTGATTGGATTTGGGACTGAAAGGACAGGTCAGAGTCCAGGATTACAAGTACCTTGACATGAGGGGAGGGACTGTTGGTTGTATTATTGATCTTGATGGAGAAGGAGGGAGGGGGGAGCATGGGCTAGAGGGAAAATTATGAGCTTGGTTTTAGAAAGATACTGTAATACTGGATACCTTTCCCTGTAAAACTCATTGTTTCCACAGTATATACAATTCTCAGTTGGAATGAGACAAATATTGATTTATATTCAAGGCTAATTTGCATTTTGCTAAAAATTTGCATGGGTAGCTAGGCACTGCCATGACATATATGTATGATTGTAAAAAATATATATTTCAAAATAGCCATTCATCTGGGAAAGGGTCTTTTAATGCTGCTAAAAGTGCAACATTAAAAATACATAATTCCTTTAGGGCTCATGCACACAGCAGTAATAGGTCATACAGTGTATAGAATGGGCGTATTTCTTTCCCTGGGAGTCACAGGTTGAAAAAAGACACAAGTCCATCTAGTTCAACAGCCGTGGACAGACAATCTCTTCAATTAAAAGACAGGAGGACAGTTGTTGAATGTATGGATAAATATAGATATCAGAGTAGTTATGTGCATACAGGGACACATAAAAAATCAGTCAGGGATCTATCATTTAGTGGCAGTAACACTACTGCTGCTAAATGACAAGTCCCTGGAAGTCTGCTGTTTGTAAACAAACTGGCCAGGTATAATTATGAAGACATTAGATTTACATTGGAGACATTTATTTATTTTTAACAAACAACTTTGTTATGCTGTGGGTGTCTATTTACTTTTTTTAAATCAGTAACTAATGTACACATACTCATTTTTCTAGGGGGACAGATTCTGGGG
>BLSH010269366.1:250673-269310 GCA_018402905.1 Glandirana rugosa
AAAGGATGACTCTCAATACTCCGAGTATATAATTTCCTAAACTTTTACAAGTGTGTTATTTTATACTTTTTTAATAGAAGTTACTAGGGTATAATATTTTTATGACAATAAAATTGACGTGTACTAACTTAGTAATTTCACTTAGAAAAGTGTAAAGTAATATACTTGTAAGGGTTGAGGTAGTCGGGCAGTCACAAATTTTGAGTCAGACTTAAGTTCGTGTATGTAGAATGGTGACCTTAAGGGTCATAAAGTTGCACTAGTATAGATGGATGTTGGTTTTATATTAAAAAATCAATCTAACTGTGTAATTCCACTAAATCGTACGTTCAACTGTTGACAGTGCCGCCACAGACGAACGATTATGCATGCAACGGTCGTGAGTACGACGTGTTGAACACGATCGTCGTCCCGTGTGTACGGGGCATAAGGTTAGTGTGAAATCACCTTAATGTGTCAATCTAACTAAAAAATTATATTTTGGTTGTAGGTAGATATGATCACGTTGAAATACTGGGAATTCCAGTGGTAAGATGTATGTGCTTGAATTCAGACTGAGTTTTAAACACTGACGGGCTGATGGAGTTGGGAATGTTCATATAATGAAATGTGAAAAGATTCACTTTAATGATTCAATCATGTGCAGTTAAAATAACAGTATTTTTATAATATGGGATCATTGAAGATAATTTTTTCATATTTTATTGTGTGAACATTTTCAAATCCTTTAATATATGAGCCTCATAACTCTCAGTAGGAAATTTTATTATTATATAGGGTTGTCCTGATACCACTTTTTTAAGACCGAGTACAAGTACCGATACTTTTTTTCAAGTACTCGCCGATACCGGTTACCGATACTTTTTTTAATGTCATGTGACAGTGGTACTGATATGCAGCACTGATGGGCAATGATAGGTGGCGCTGATGAGGCATGGACTGTCAGTAGTTTTTAATTTAATTTTTTTTTCACTATTTTATTTTTTACAATTAATTTTTTTTTTTCTACAATTTATAGTTTTTTTTACAACACTTTCTTTTTTTTGGGAGTGGACAATGCCATTGTTTTTTTATTTTTAAATTATTTTTACAATTTTACTTTAAATTTTTTTTTTGCGTTTTTTTTGTTTATCACCCCTGTTGGGGGGGGCTTTGGTGAGATGTCAGGGGTCTAAACAGACCCCCAACATCTCCCCTTTGAGACAGGGAGAAAGGGGCTGAGGATAAAGATTCCCCAGTCCCTTTCTCAGCTGTACTGAAGATGAATGAAGAGGAGACAGCGGCTCCTCTCCATTCATAAACTGAGACATCGTAACACACAGTTTACAATGCTCAGTTATGAATGGACGGAGTCACTGACTCTGTTCATTCAGAAAAGGAAAGAGCCAGTAAATGACAGATTTACCGGCTCTTTCCTCCGCTCTCCATCCTGAACAATCCCAGGACAAAGGGAGAACAGAGGGGATCGGAGGGGAGGGGGGGGGGACCGGAGGAGGAGGGACCAGGGGAGTACAGATCGGGACCGAAGGGGGGGGCGGAGGAGGACAGATCGGGACCGAAGGGGGGTGAGCACAGGGGAGTACAGATCGGGACTGGAGGGGGGGCGGAGGAGAACTCAGAGGTGGACACGGGAACCAGAGGAGGAGGGGGGAGCGGAGTAGCACAGAGGAGGACACAGCGGAGGATACAGGAACACTCTCCCTGTGCAGCTTTCAATAAAGCAGCTGAATGCAGCGGAGGGGAGATCGCTGATTGTAATTTCCCCCACCGCTGCACCGATCATCCCTGAGTGTCTCTGTATCCTCCCCGCTGTGTTCTCCTCTGTGCTAAGCCCCCTCCTCCAGTCATCCCAGTGTCCAAGTATCGGATGAGGCATCGGCAGCATTTGCACGAGTACAAGTGCTCGTGCAAATGCTAGGTATCGGCACCGATACCGATACTAGTATCGGTATCGGGACAACCCTAATTATTATTATTATTATACAGAATTTATATATCACCAACAGTTTGCACAGCGCTCTACATTGTAGAGAGAGACAATACACCAAAGCCTCGTACACATGGTTCGACGGTCGTATGCAAACGGTCTTACGACCACTCGTTGTACGATCCGACTGTTAGTACTCATGATTAGAACAGCTGACGTACGAAGTTGTATGAGCAAACTAGAAAACTTTGGTAGTGCCAACAAGCTGTCGTACGACCGTTGTATCGCGTGTACAGAGAAGTTGGTCCAACAAGTTGTACTGTGCAAAACCCGCACACTCAGAAGTCAAGAATGGCCGGAAGTGTCAGTTCTTCCTAATTCACAAATTACATGCACCTGGACTTTCTCTTTATACGTTCATTACACGTCACTACGTTCGGCTTGGTCGTACGATCGTGTAGTGCATGTCAGTACGCAAGTTACATGATCCAACATACGATTTGGTCCGTTCAGTCGTACGACCGTTGAACCGTGTGTACGAGGCTCAACAGTACAATTGAAAACAAGAGGGTTAGAGGAGCACTGCTCCTGTTAGCTTACAATCTAAGAGGGAGGGGCTGGTGAAACAAAAGGTAGGGATTGTGAGGGATGAACTGATGAGGGGAATGGAAGATTCGGTTGTTAGCTGGAGGCAGGATAGGCCTCCCTGAAGACATGAGTTTTCAGGGATCGCCTAAAAGTGGTCAGAGTAGGATATAACTGGACAAATTGGGGTAGGAAGTTCCATAGGGTGGGAGAGGCTCTGGAGAAGACCTGGAGATGAGGATCAGAGGAGGAGACAAGGGAGCTAGAGAGCAGAAGGTCTTGGGAGGAGCAGACAGGATGGTTTGGGTGATATTTGGAGATAAGATTGGTAATGTAGCTCAGGGCAGAATTGTGAATGGCCTTGCATGTTATTGTTAGTGTTTTGAATTTTATTCATTGGCCAATGGGAAGCCAGTGGAGGGATTGGCAGAGAGGAGTGGCTGATACTGAATGGTTGGTAAGATGGATGAGTCTGGCAGCAGCATTCATGATAGACTGAAGAGGGGATAGCTTGCAGAGAGGTAAGCCAATGAGCAGGGAGTTACCATAGTCAAGGTGAGAGATAACAAGGGAGTGAATAAGGTGCTTAGTGGTTTCAATGGTTAGAAATGGGCGTATTTTGAATATGTTTTGGAGATGACATCTGCATGAGTTGGACAGTGATTGAATTTGGGACTGAAAGGACAGGTCAGAGTCCAGGATTACACCTAGTACCTTGACATGAGGGGAGGGACTGATGGCTGTATTATTGATCTTGATGAAGAAGGAGGGAGGGGGGAGCATGGGCTAGAGGGAAAATTATGAGCATGGTTTTAGAAATATACTGTAATACTGGATACCTTTCCCTGTAAAACTCATTGTTTCCACAGTATATACAATTCTCAGTTGGAATGAGACAAATATTGATTTATATTCAAGGCTAATTTGCATTTTGCTAAAAATTTGCATGGGTAGCTAGGCACTGCCATGACAGATATGTATGATTGTAAAAAATATATATTTCAAAATAGCCATTCAGCTGGGAAAGGGTCTTTTAATGCTGCTAAAAGTGCAACATTAAAAATACATAATTCCTTTAGGGCCCATGTACACAGCAGTAATAGGTCATACAGTGTATAGAATGGGCGTATTTCTTTCCCTGGGAGTCACAAGTGCAGTGTACGTAGTTACATAGTTAGTCAGGTTGAAAAAAGACACAAGTCCATCTAGTTCAACAGCCGTGGACAGACAATCTCTTCAATTAAACAGTTGTTGAATGTATGGATAAATATAGAAATCAGAGTAGTTATGTGCATACAGGGACACATAAAAAATCAGTCAGGGATCTATCATTTAGTGGCAGTAACACTACTGCTGCTAAATGACAAGTCCCTGGAAGTCTGCTGTTTGTAAACACACTGGCCAGGTATAATTATGAAGACATGAGATTTACATTGGAGACATTTATTTATTTTTAACAAACAACTTTGTTATGCCGTGGGTGTCTATTTACTTTTTTAAAATCAGTATCAAGGGGTACTAATGTACACATACTCATTTTTCTAGGGGGACAGATTCTGGGGGGGCCTTATTCTAAAGGGGTATTCTAGATTGTAATAAATCCCCTCTTCACACATACTCTTGGTGGCCAGATGCTGGGATGAGACCCTTGTCCCTTCAATGTGGGATCAAGGTGCCTTTGCAAGGAAAGCAGGATTTATGTCTCCCCCACTGCAAGAGCCCTGCCAACATTGACATAAACTATATCATCCAGCAATATAGATCCTCATCAATTACGATGACACACCACCACTACAAATGGCCTCCAAATGATGTGGACCTGTTGACATGACTACCGACTGCCTGTAGGTATTCACCCCAAGGGGAAAAAGTATGGGCTAAATGAGTAGTTCTTATTACTTATTCCACTAATAAAGTCTAAAGGGGAAAAAAAAGAATCCATGCCGCAACAAAGTTCTTAAAAATAAACAACGTCCTCAATTCTAAATCCAGCATCAATTGCATTGTCCAGCAATGCAGATCTTTATCAATAATGACTATTCACCAATGTTGACCCGCTGACGCGATAACCCACCATCCAGCCACATTCACCAGAAGCCACTTGCACCCACTGATGCGATAACCCACCATCCAACCACATTCACCAATAGCCACTTTTACTGGAAAACAACAGATCTCTAGCCAGCAGATTTATGTAAGCAAACCAAATTAGGTCAATAGTACCACCAAGAATCCCCAGATGGTTTGTTTACAAACACCAGCCATGGATCTGTCATGTTGTAGAGGCAGTACAAATATGGCCATTCACCAAACTGTGAACAAGATGGGTTTAGTACAACACCAGGAAGGCGAATAGTCTGTGTGAACTTGGTATGGTACTGTATCTTACAAAAGTGAGTACACCCCTCACATTATTGTAAATATTTTATTATATCTTTTTATGTGACAACACTGAAGAAATTACACTTCACTACAATATAAAGTAGTGAGTGTGCAGCTTGTATAACAGTGTAAATTTGCTGTCCCCTCAAAATAATTCAACACACAGCCATTAATGTCTAAACCGCTGGCAACAAAATCGAGTACACCCCTAAGTAAAAAAAGGCCAAATTGGGCCCAAAGTGTCAATATTTGGTGTGACCACCATTATTTTCCAGCACTACCTGAACCCTCTTGAGAATGGAGTTCACCAGAGCTTCACAGGTTGCCACTGGAGTCCTCTTCCACTCCTCCATGACAACATCATGGATCTGGTGGATGTTAGAGACCTTGCTCTCCTCCACCTTCCATTTGTGGATGCCTCACAGATGCTCAATAGGGTTTAGGTCTGGAGACATGCTTGGCCAGTCCATCACTTTTACCCTCAGCTTCATTAGCAAGGCAGTGGTTGTCTTGGAGGTGTGTTTTGGGTCGTTATCACGTTGGAATATTTCCCTACAGCCCAGTCTCAGTACATGCTGGCACTCATGGTTTCCTCAAGGAACTGTAGCTCCCCAGTGCCGGCAGCACTCATGCAGCCCCAGACCATGACACTCTAACCACCATGCTTGACTGTAGGCAAGACACACTTGTCTTTGTACTCCTCACCTGGTTGTCACCACACATGCTTGACGCCATCTAAACCAAATAAGTTTATCTTGGTCTCATCAGACCACAGGACATGGTTCCAGTAATCCATGTCCTTAACCACCTCAAGACCAAGTCTGTTTTTTGGACTTGGTGTTAACAAGTTAAAAACATTTTTTTTTGCTATAAAATTACTTAAAACCCCCAAACATTATATATATATTTTTTTTTTTCTAACACCCTAGAGAATAAAACGGCGATCATCGCAAAACTTTATGTCACACCGTATTTGCGCAGCAGTCTTACAAGCGCGATTTATTTTTGAAAAAAATCACTTTTTTTGAGTGAAGAAATAAGACAACAAAGTAAAGTTAGCCCATTTTTTTCCCATATTGTGAAAGATAATGTTATGCCAAGTAAAATGATACCCAACATGTCATGCTTCAAAATTGCGCCCTGTAGTAGAATGGCGACAAACTTTGCAACCTAAAAATCTCCATTGGCGACGTTTAAAATTTTCTACAGGTTACATGTTTTGAGTTACAGAAGAGATCCAGTTCTAAAATTATTGCTCTCACTGTAACGATCATGGAAATATCTCACATGTGTGATTTCAACACCGTTTTCATATGCGGGCGGGAGTTATGTTTGCGTTTGCTTCTGCGCACGAGCTCATGGGGGCGCTTTTTAATTTTTTTTTTTTTTCTTATTTATTTTACTTTTTGCTTTTTAATTTTACACTGTTCTTTTAAAAAAAATGTGATCACTTTTATTCCTATTACAAGAGAAAAAGGCATACCAGGACTTCCTAAATATGAGATCTGGGGAAACGAGTTCAGAGACGGGTAACAAAAATGGTGAAAGGTCTGGGGGATAAAACATATCAAGAGCGACTTCAGGAACTTAATATGTACAGTCTGGAGGAAAAAGGGAGAGGGGAGACATGATTGAATCCTTTAAATACATCAAGGGGGTGAATAAGGTTCAGGAGGGCAGTCTTTTCAATATGAAACCAAAATCAAGAACACGGGGACATGACCTCAAACTAACTGGGGGGAAGTTCAAAACTAATCTTAGAAAGTACTATTTTACTGAAAGGGTGGTTGATGATTGGAATAAACTACCAACAGAGGTTGTGAGACAGTCAACAGTAAATGGCTTCAAACATGCTTGGGATAAACATAAATCCATAGTCAAACAACAAGGTTAATGTAAAAAATAAATAAATAAATAAATAAAATAAATAAATAAATAAAAAGCGGCAGACTCGATGGACTACTCAGTCTTTTTCTGCCGTCACTTTTCTATGTTTCTATGTAAAAATACCTCAGATCTCATATTTATAGTTAAATGCAAAAAAAAAAAAAAAAATGACAGTTCAAAAAAAAATGTCCCCTTTAAGAGCATTGGGCGGAAGTGGTTTGTGATGCCGCTTCTGTCTCGCAATGTTATAGAGCCGAGTGGGCGGCATCTTCTTGTGCAGGGGGGGCGGACCCGATCACCTTCGCCGCTGCCGACAGTCTGGTAAGTTGCGGGAGGGGGGCACCTCTCCCGCCACTGATAAAATTGATCTTGCGGTGATCACGGCGCCCACGTGAGGTGGTTAATAATAAAGTAATGCATCGCTAGTTCATATATAAAAATTAATCAATCATAGTCCAAAGTACATATTCATGGCAGCAGAGAGAGGAGTGAAGAAACCGACACCATCTAGAGTGGAGAGGATGAAGGAACAACTCATCAGCTTGGTGCACAAAAAGGGGCATTCCTGCTTACCAGAGAGTATGGGCTCTAAGATTATAAAGAGCCAAAAACGCCAGCAAGCAGCCAAAAGATATACTATCCATCCCAGTCAGAGAACAAATGATCTCCTCTTCCCACAGGAATATGATCAGCTCCAGGAGTCAGACTCAGAAAGCAGAATGGCCCATACAAGCCAGAACTTTGGGGTGTATTTACTAAAGGCAAATCCACTTTGCTCTACAAGTGCACTGCTAGTGCTCCACAAGTGCACTTGGAAGTGCAGTCACTGTAGATCCGAGTCAGACATGCAAGGAAAATAAAAAACAGCATTTTTGTTTTTACTTGATTGGATGTTTAAAATCAGCAAAGCTTCCCCTCCTTTCAGATCTTCCCCTCGGATCTACAGTGACTGCACTTCCAAGTACACTTGTGGAGCACTAGCAGTGCACTTGTGGAGCAAAGTGGATTTGCCTTTAGTAAATCAACCCCACTGTGACCTCAGAGAAATGAAAGAGCATGCCACAATAGTGTAAGATGTTCACACATAAAGGTTTATTGAATAAAAAGTTACACTCACATATCTGAAGAGTAAATGCGCATGAATCAGTTTAAAAGCAGCGGTAGTAGAGCGTGCCTGCATCATCTAGAACCGCCTAACATGTTTCATCAAAGAGTGACATTGTCAGAGGCTAGTATATCTTTTGGCTGCTTGCTGGCATTTTTGGCTCTTTATAATCTTAGAGCCCATACTCTCTGGTAAGCAGGAATGCCCCAAGGTGATGAGTTGTTCCTTCACCCTCTCCACTCTAGATGGTGTCGGTTTCTTCACTCCTTTCTCTGCTGCCACGAATATGTACTTTGGACTATGATTGATGAACTTTTATATATGAACTAGTGCTGCATTACTTTATTATTATTGTCATTGTGTGATTGTATCAAGCTCATTTCTGTTGGCAGCTGGTTTTTGTCTCTTTTTGACCTTGTTTATGCACCAAGCTCAAATTTTATTTAGTTTTTATATGTTTAATCCATGTCCTTAGTCTGCTTGTCTTCAGCAAACTGTTTGTGGGCTTTCTTGTGCATCATCTTTGGAAGAGGCTTCCTTCTGGGATGACAGCCATGCAGACCAATTTGATGCAGTGTGCAGAATATGGTCTGAGCACTGACAGGCTGACCCCCTACCCTTTCAACCTCTGCAGCAATGCTGGCAGCACTCATACATCTATTTCCCAAAGACAACCTCTGGATATGACACTGAGCATGTGCACTCAACTTCTTTGGTTGACCATGGTTAGGCCTGTTCTGAGTGGAACCTGCCCCTGTTAAACCGCTGTATGGTCTTGGCCACAGTGCTGCAGCTCAGTATCAGAGTACTGGCAATCTTCGTATAGCCTAGGCCATCTTTATGTAGAGCAAAAATTATTTTTTCCAGATCCTCAGAGAGTTCTTTGCCATCGGGTGCCATGTTGAACTTCCAGTAACCAGTATGAGAGAGTGAAAGCGATAACACCAAATTTAACACACCTGCTCCCCATTCAGATCATGTAACACTAACAAGTCACATGACATTGGGGAGGGAAAATGGCTATAATTGGGCCCAATTTGGACATTTTCACGTAGGGGTGTACTTACTTTTTTGCCAGCGTTTTAGACATTAATGGCTGAGTGTTGAGTTATTTTGAGGGAACAGCAAATTTACACTGTTATACAAGCTGTACACTCATTACTTTACATTGTAGCAAAGTGTCATTTCTTCAGTGTTGTCACATGCAAAGATAGAATAAAATATTTACAAAAATGTGAGGGGTGTACTTACTTTTGTGAGATACTGTAAGTGGGGCTATTCCTAGGGTTTACAGGCAAATAGCGTGTGTTCCCTTGCTCTATATTGTTCACGTGCATCCATTGAAATTATTTTAAAATCTTGCCATATATTCCATGCGACAGAATATTTTGTCTGTAGAAGTTCTTCAAATTCAACCCTCAATACAATAAAACTGCAAATGGCTTCATAAATGGTAAAAACAAAAAATAAATCATAAAAATGTATATAAAGGCAAAACATTTTAGGTTTAGCCCTGGTTCACATTGCAGCGATTTGGCATGCGATTTGATATATCAAATCGCATGCCAAATCGGTGGCTATTGCTGGCAATGGCACTATCTGAATCGGTGTGATGCCGCATTTGCGGTGCCGCACCGATTCCCAAAACCAGTTTCTGTAGTACTTTTGGCGACTACGGGGTTCGATTTCAATAGGCACCTGTGCAGAAACCTGCACAGATGTCTCTGAAATTGCCCCCGAGGTCGGGACTGACATGCAGGAATGAAATTGTGTGAGTTCAGCTGAACTCGCACAATTTCATTCCCGCTGTCAATGAACCTAGGCTTAGATGATGTAGGGTAGGGTTAGAAATCACATTTTCACCATTGACAGCAATGTGGAGATTCATCCATCTATGTGTTCATGTGACCATTGGGAGTGGGACAGAAAGGTAAGGGAAAATCCAAAATTTTAAGTTATCATCCGATCAAGAATAGAGAAGAAATCTTTCAATGGAGATATTTGTTCTGGTGACAGCTGTCTAAAAGGAATTTCCCCAATTATAAGGAAAATTTTTCTCTTACTTTGTGTTGCACTAGTCAGACAGGTATAACCTTACTCTATTTAAAACAATGCTTTTTAGATAAAGGCTTTCTAAATGTGCTTTAAATAAACATATAGTTTATACAGCACAGATCCTCCATGGCACTGCATTGTACCTGTAAAAATGAAAAAAAGAAAAAAAAGAAAGAAAAATTGTAAAATAAAAAGTTAAAAATATATTTAACTTCCACACAGTTTTTGCACTATTCACTAAAGTTTACTCACTTCAGATTGCCTATTTTAGCTTTTAAATGCATAACTTTTTATTATTAATAATTGGATGACCAATGAGACAGTGCATTTGGGTAAACTGTAAGTCAGGGAAATATTGAGAAGACTTTTGCACAAAATGATATAACTTCACAGGTTTCTCTAAAAAATCCCCAGTTAATCCTTTTCATAAACAACATAGGTAGCGTAGAGTACATTGGTGATGTTACACAAATACAATTACACAGTACCTACCAGCATAAATAATATTTTACTGTGAAACCTCACGTAGTAAAGAAAACGTAAATATAGAATTGGAAGTCTTTATCTCTAGTATCACTAGTGGGATTTGTCTTTGTGAGTTAGCCGCATGCCAATCTCGTCTATTTTGCAAAAAACATTTACTCACAAGGGGCCCTGTAATAAGTGGTTAAAGTGTCAGGCTTGAATAAATTTGTTTGCAGGTTCATTTCCTCAGTGAGCCTCTTAAATTCCTCATGATCTTAGCCAAATGGATTTACTTTTGATTTCACAGGATGTACTGGAGAAGAGTAGATGTGTATCTGTATTTGTCATGCCAGGCAAACTGTCTTAATTCTGAATTGCACAAAACAACCACTGTATGAGAAACCTCTGGGGTGTACTGTATAAAATGTGAAGGTACGCTGTTGATATTTTACATTTAAAGACTGCAGGAGAATATCTTAGTTTTATTTTTGGGGTGATTTGAACATTTCTTGATTTTAGAGGTACTAACTGATAAAGGTAAGGAAAAATAAAGGAAAAAACATGATTTTTAAGTGTAATAACATATTAACAGATTTTATATATATATATATATATATATATATATATATATATATATATATATATATGTATATATAAAATATTTCTACCCAGGGGTAGATTTATACCTCATGCTTTATACCTCATGCTCCCCTAGACCGACTGTCCAGTGCCCTAAAAAAAAAACACACCTCATCCCCCAGTCGACTGGCTAGGCTTAGTATAACTCTACCAAACAATGACCACTGCCTACACCTATAACTGGCCATTGAAGCAAGGAGCATGGGAGGTCAACAAACAGAAAAAACAAGGGCCAGGGATAAATCCAAGGCAAATAACAAGCTCTACTTACCGGTCAGCTGCGACTAACCAAATTAACCTGTCTAACAACTAAACCCCTGTTTTTAAACGCATACTGTTAGACAGGTTAATTTGGTTAGTCGCAGCTGGCCGGTAAGTAGAGCTTGGTATTTGCCTTGGATTTATCCCTGGCCCTTGTTTTTGCTGTTTGTTGCCCTCCAATGCTTCTTGCTGCAAAGGCCAGTTATAGGTGTAGGTAGTGGTCATTGTTTGGTATGTTTGATTTTTGGACAGGCAACGCATTGACATCTTTGCAGCCACTGTGCTATATGCTGGGTGTTCAATGTGCCCCTGCACCTTCAGACCATCTGCCTTCACCTATCTTATTAGAATGCATGTGCTTCCACTGTGGAGTCTCTCACATGTCAGAGATAGGACTACGGATCACAGGGTGCCTTGGCGGGGCCTGTAGCTTACTCATGCATTTGCAAATTTGTGCAACTAAACCCCTGTTATTAAACGCATACTGTTAATTTGGTTAGTCGCAGCTGGCCGGTAAGTAGAGCTTGGTATTTGCCTTGGATTTATCCCTGGCCTTTGTTTTTTCTTTCTTTTAGTATAACTCTAACATGGTCTGACATCATAGCCTCACAGGGCACATTGAGGCTAAAAGACGACTGTGTGGCCACTCTTCAACAGTAATCCTAGAACTAAGGGAAGATTATTTGCTGCTCTAAATTGTTAGATGTTCTGTATAAGATGTTGCAAACAGAGTTTGTGAACTATAATTACACAGTACTTTATACCGAATAAAAAATGGCAAAATTGTGCTGGAACAGTAGAGGATCCCGCAGGACTGCACCGGCTGGTTGGGTGACACTGTAGAACCTACTGGAATACACAGGAATATTTTATTGACAGTCACGTGACATGAGGCTTGGAAGGCTGTGTGCTGCCCCTGACTAGCCCCGAGCTTCTCCAGAACATTGGTTTTGGGTAATAGCACCACTTTATATTATTTTTTAATTCACTATTTTGTTATTCGATTTTTTTGTTTTATATCTTGTCCCCTCCAATTGTCCATATCATCTAGTCTGACATATCTGTAAGTAACGCCTCCTTCATTTTGTGCTCCAGGGTGGAATGCATGGAGCTTATGGTTTTGAGTTAATTTCCAGTTTTGAGCTCACTTCTTGTGCACGTTTTGCTTACCTGTTTTGCATCTGCATGATAGCACACCTCTTTCTTAAAGCATTTATGCCATTAGCAAATTAGCTACAGACAAAGTCAAAACAAATTCACAAAACATGTGAAGTTATTCAGCGCATGCCCTCGGTACACTATTGAAGTATTTTATGGGTATGAACCCCCTGGTATTTAATTTGATTGATAATTCTTTGTCACTTTGTGTTCCAATGTAAGCATTTTGGGGAGAATTCAAAAAAGCTGCTGTGCCACTTTTCTGTCATTAATTCCTCTTGTTTAGGTAATGCTCCATATTCATGAAGCACAGGGGAGGGCTGGCAGCCTTAGGCCTGGGGGGCAAGTCCAGTCAAGTGGCCCATTGAACCACCGAATCAGCTCACCACCCATGCCCACCTGGTTTTATAATGGATATTGATGTTATGAAGCAAGACAAATATGATACAATGTGGTAACATAATTCACCAGTGTCCATCACTGCAGCCTCACCAGTACACATCAGCTAAACCTCATCAGTGCCCATCAATGCAAAATTGCCAGTGCCCATCGGCGCAGCCTGATTAGTGCCCATCAATGCAGCCTGATCAGTGTCCATCAATGCAGCCTCACCAGTGCCCACGCAATGCAGCCTGCAATGCAGAGAGAGGAGAGCCGCCGGATTACAAAGAGCAGGGATCTCCTGCTTACCTGGTGCGGACGCTGTCATATGCAGTCCCGCCTCCTGGACCGGCTCCTATAATAGACATCATCCATGGTAGGGCCAGCCCTGGGCGCCCCCCCCCCCGCTTGCAGTTAGTTGGCGGTTGCGCCCCTGGCCCCTACACCCTCCACAAAAAGAAAATATTGTCAGCGGGCAATGGCCGCCGGTCTTTTCGAATGTAAGTTGGGGTGGCCTGGGGGGCAATTGCCACCCTGCCCCCTAGCCCAGCCCTCCCCTGATGAAGCATATGCGACACCTTTGGTTCGGACAGTGACTCGTACACTAAATTCAGGTAGTTCTAAAATGTACCACTTTTACATGTAGTGCAATGAATGCATCAAATTCAAACTAGAACATTTACAGTTCGTGTGTTATGAAAGTGGAGCTAATTAAGAGCAACCCTCCTTTGGCAAACAGAAAGAGAAACTGATACAGGCAGATTTTGCCAAAGTGTTTTGCGTGCATTCTAAAAGTGGCACAGCATGTGCCAAATTTAAGTACAAGTTCTAGACAGGTACAATCATTTTGTTGCATGCTGCATCACTTTTAGAATTCCTTAGAGACACTTCTTCAGCAAAAATTGTCTTTGCCAGTCTTTATGAATTTCAGGGTTTGTCTCTACATTCATTTGTATGCATCTTTGCATTGTATTAGTTAGGATGTTTGCTCTCATGTGTGGTTAGCGCACATTTACATATATTTGTGTCCAGTTATTTTGTAGCTTTCACTGGTATTATCATTATGGTATTTTGCATATATTTAGTGTTATATTTATAAAACCTGTGGGCTCCCCAGTTACAGTAGGTACTCCTGCTAAACACTAAAAACATATTATCATTATTATCACTGTCTTTAATAGCTATTTACATTTTGAAGGGCTCCCTAATGAACTATATTGGATTTTGAATTGCTTTTTATTTTTTATATTGCTGTACCAAATATAGATATACTTTATACACTTTTTTGAGAGGAATGTGGTGGTTTCATATCTAGCTTGTCTTTGGCCAACACGCACGGTGGTGTGGTAGTAGTGTGGGTTAATATACTTCTACTGCCCTAGGCCATGACTTATCTTAAAGTGGTTGTCAACTCGTGACAACCACTTTAACCTACAGGTAAGCCTATGATTAGGCTTACCTGTAGGTGCCCTGCATATCTCCTAAACCTGTACGGTTCAGGGGATATGCAGTGTATGTGCTGTGCCGACGTCATGTAGGCACATGCGCAGTGAAGAAGCGGCCTCCGTGCCGTTCCTCCACTGCGACCATGCTGTGACTGGCGGCTCCCGCGCGCATGCTCGGTGACTGGCCGGAGTCGCGGCCCCGGAAGGAAGAGGGGCAGAAGATGGATGTGGCCAGCACAGGGGACATCGCTTGACATCGCAGGCTTCATTTGCAGGTAAGTGGCACATAATGGGCTACTATGCAATGCATAGTAGCCCATTATGCTTCTAATTCACAGGGGCATATAGAAGAAAGTAAACCCCATCTGGGTTTACTTCCTCTTTAAAGCAAGGGAAGAGAGAAAACAGCACAGACTCCTGGTGTAGTAAAAAGTTCAAAGAGCTTTATTAAAAATGGCATATTATATACTCACAAAATAAAATGTAAAACAGCGCATATAGTCCACAAGAAAGAGCCCACTCAACACACAACACAGTCACAAGAAAAGGATGGATGAGCAGCCAGTGTCTGGATCACTGTGTGGCCAGCTGACAGGTGAAGATCTGGGCTGGATGCCAGAAGTCTCTGCTGCTCCTGCTTGGCTCACTTAATCCCAAGGGCAACACTTGGTGGACGATGGTCTCATGTGAAATTGGGGTTGCAGGACGCGTTTCGAGGACTCCTCCTCTTCTTCAGCTCTGAACATGAACTATGTTAGTTATTCTGTGCTGTGTATGTTGGTTGAATACTTGCTGTTTATGTTATATAGTGTTTATACTGTGTACTGTATATTATGGGCTGTGCATGCTGTAATCTTTGTGGGCTGTACGTGGTCTGTTCTGTGTGTTATAATGTATGCTGTATGTGGCCAGTGTGTGCTGTGCACGCTGTATGAAGGGGTTGCCACCTTTTCTTTAAGTAAAACCCAAACACTTTAGCCTCGCACAACAAAATTGCTTTTTTAAGGGGGAATGCTCTAGACTCTGGTGTAAAGGGGAACTCTGAATTAAGGGGGTTTCTGCTCACCAAACCTCCCACTTACACCAGAGTTCCCAGCATTTCCCCTTAAATTAGGGTTCACAAAGCCCCCTTTACATCAGAGTCCACAGGGCACCCCTTACATCCTAGTCCTCATTATCTTAGTGTATACGCACTTGCTTGGAGGCAGGAGATAGAAGAGAGGGAGGGGGGAGGCTTCAGTCACAGAATGGATGGTAAGCTCACTTACCCGAGGATGGAGGCCCAGGCATTGACATCTTTCATCCAGGATGTATCTGCCAATTGCTGAGCTTCAAACTTTCAGCCTGCACATCCACTTCCTAAGGCACAGAACTTTGGGATTGGAATGTGGGTGGGCAGACAAAGTGGTAGGGGTGGGAGCCTTCTCTCCTGTCTGTGTATGGGGATGGGGCCAATGTGCACACCTATGCACTCGGTGGTTGTGGTACTTGGATACTTGGGGAGCCACAGTCCATTCTGAATAATGTGTGCGGGTTTCAGGTGGCCTGAAACCCCGGACACATGATTCAAAACCCGGACTGTCCAGGTGAATCCCAGACTGGTGGCAACCATAGCTATATGCATTGTGCATGCGTGTATGTTGCATGCATTGGGTGTGCACTGTGCTGTATACGCTGTCTGCAATGTCTGTGCTTTTTAAAGTATATACAGTATATGTACAGTACTTGATATCTGACAATTTCTTATTCTTGTTATTCTTATTTCTTATATTTGTAGATTTTCTTGGTGAGATCTCTATGCACGATTTCTTGTGCCTGCACACCAGGCGAGGGGGTTTCCACTCACTCTGCTAGGGTTTAAGTTTTATTTTATATTATAGAAAATGCAGCAGGAGGTGCTAGTGAATGTAACCAGGAACTACATGGTATGGTCAAAAAGTTGTGAACACCTGACCTTCACACCTATATAAGTTAGTCATACATTCCTTTCCAAAACTGTAGACATTATTATGGAGTTGCATCGGCTTCTGTGGTCTTATAGAGATATAAAATTGCAGTAGGTCACTCAGCCCAGCACATTTCTATAACTAAAATACTTCCTTTGTGCAGACTGACCCTTTTAATGGAGCCTCTTTTTTTACCTCACTATTTACTTTATTTAGAAAAAAATGGGTGGACTGACCCTTTTAAAGAATTATTTCTACTGGTAGGCAATTTGTAAAGAAGTGAAAGCTTATTGAAATGCTTAGAATTTAATAGTTAAATCACTATCTGAAATGTATTCTCTCTCAAAGTACATAGCCAGTATGATGATTCCTAAAGAGTCCAGAGTGTCATATCTCACAGTTCTTTCCAAGACACATATGTGATAATAACAGAAGAAAATCTCCTGGCCTGATCACTCATCCAGTTCTAGAGTAAGCCAATGAGTTAATGTAGAAGAATAATGCTAATACTTCACTAAATCTTTTAAGGATTATAAGGACAAACATTTTTTTTTACAGCAAAGCTACCAATTTTTCCAAATCATTGAAGCATATCCACAGAAATAAACGTATAGAAATACGCATAAGCAGTGGTGGCTGGTGCTCGACAAACCTGGCTTCCCCCACTCGCACTACCCCCACAGCGTTCCCTCGCACTAATTCCACCCCCCAGTGCTCGGAACTTTGTCAGCGGATGCGGAAGTGGCGGCTAGAACCCGCTTATATATAATAGCTATTATATATTATATAAGCGGGTTCTAGCCGCCACTTCCGCATCCGCTGACGAAGTTCCGGGAGGTGGAACGCAACGCGTCCAGAAGTAGGAAGTGGCTGTACCCGCGATCATTGCTGTCTTCAGAACGTTTTAACGTTCGTGTCCTTTACGAAAGATCGTTTTTATTGTTATGCGGTGAACTATGCACTGGGTCACAGTGCTTCACTTGTGAGTATGTTTTGTTACTTTTAATAAATTGTCCATCTTTTATACAGAGAGCACTAGATTTCTCTTTATTTTTATATATGGTGCTTATGGAGTGCATGAGGGGATTGAGAACCCAAGATTGAAAGTGGTCTGCACCTGATAAAGAGATTAGACTGATGGTGATCGTCCTACTGTCTTTTTGGACACCCTGGAATGGAGAATTTCTGCTTGTGTCTGCTCCTGTAATAAGAGCCAACTTTTGGAGGTGAGCTGCTAGCATATTTGGTGAAGGTGATTCACACTGGAGCACTGGATATCTCTGCATATTGCATGGACACATTGACACAGGGTGTCTCATATTAAGACTTTTGATCCTTAGCGCTGCACTCATCGTACTATCTTTATGCCTTTTGTAGGATTTGTTTGAATTTGCCTATAAGTGTTCAGCTGCTACGTTAATAATATCCAAGAGCGCTGGTTGATTTTTGTAATTTAGTGCTGTGTTCATGCCTCCTCTCCTGTCTTTGCAGCCAGTGAGTGTTACCTGTACATGTCCCACACCACAGTAAGCAAGCCTCTCTCTGCTAACTTACATGGCGGCCAGTGAGTGTTACCTGTACATGTCTCCCACCACAGCAAGCATGTCTCTCTCTGCTAACTTACATGGCGGCCAGTGAGTGTTACCTGTACATGTCCCACACCACAGCAAGCATGTCTCTCTCAGCTAGCTTACATGGGGCCGGTGTCAATGAGTGTTACCTGTTACATGCCCCACACCACAGTCAGCCTGTCTCTCTCAGCTAGCTTACATGGGGCCAGTGTCAGTGAGTGTTACCTGTTATATGTCCCACACCACAGCAAGCATGTCTCTCAGCTTAAATGGCGGCCAGTGTCAGACAGTGAGTTAGCTGTTACATGTCCCACACCCACACAGCATGTCTCTCTCTGCTTACATGGTGGTCAGGATGTAACTTACCTGTGTTACAGGCTTGGAAAGATCAATTTGTAAATGGATAGAAAACTGGCTAAAAGACCGAATTCAGAGAGTAGTGGTTAATGATTCTTATTCTGAATGGTCTAAGGTTATCAGTGGTGTACCCCAAGGTTCAGTGTTGGGACCCTTGCTTTTCAATATATTTATAAATGATATAGGGTCTGGGATTAAAAGTACAATTTCAGTGTTTGCAGATGACACCAAGCTATGCAGTGGAATAACTTCCTTGCAGGATGTCTCCAACTTACAAGCCGACCTCAATGCACTGTCTAATTGGGCAACCATGTGGCAAATGAGGTTTAATGTTGATAAATGTAAAGTTATGCACTTGGGGGCTAAGAATATGCATGCCTCGTACATACTAGGGGGAGTACAACTGGGGGAATCCATAGTGGAGAAGGATTTGGGGGTTCTGGTAGATCATAAGCTTAATAATGGCATGCAAT
>BLSH010269366.1:292955-306071 GCA_018402905.1 Glandirana rugosa
TAGTGTACGGTAAACGTTTACATGTATCTTTATCACTGACTAGACGGTTTATGGGGGGGAGGCGGAGGTGGGGGGGCACTCCGACATAAACTACCCGTGTCCATCAGTCACTATTTCTATGTACATTTGCAAATGGCATGTGATAATACAATCTCATTATCTCAGTCAGACAGTGTCAGTTCTTACATGAATCAATGCAGAGCAGCCAGTGAGAGATCAACAGTGGCCAGGCGCCCCTAGGCGGCAGTGCGCCCTAGGCGGCCGCCTACTCCGCCTAGTGGTAGAGCCGGCCCTGGTCACATATCCCAATGTTAGGAAAAAAAACAGTGGTTGTGAGTATATGTGGGTGGGGTGCTTATCAGAAACTGGAAGCCCTTTTAAAAATAAATGGACCCCCAGATACTGGTCCCCTCTATGTGAATGAGTAAAGGGTACATATTCCTCCTACTCATTCACAAAGAGAAAGTAAACAATATATAAACACACCACACCCTTTGATACATTGAACAATGCATGCCAACATGGTAAAAACTAAAAAACATGGCGACCACCAAGATGTGATTGAGACTTGTGCTGAATAATAGATACCTAACAGCTGAATTATCATTACGACCATATTTGGTCAGTGATGTCAACTACCATGCCTGCCCCTTTGTCTACATTTACCTGTTAATTGGGCATCCCCAGCTGACAGCTGAAAAGCCGGTGGGGATTACTCACTGGTTATTAGGACACCAGCAGCTGCCAGCTCTCTAACAATCAGCATGAACAGGAAGCTGTCACTTTTATCAGCAATAGTAATACTGCTCCTAAATATACCACTTTCTGCTACATTGGCAAAAATATTGAATTCAAGTTCTGTGCAAACAGTCCATCCCTACAAAACAAAGCTTTTTTCACATAGTGATAGTTATTTTTTGTTGATCCTTTATGTTTTGGCCAAATTCCCCCTCTCATACCTACTCAAAAATATTTATTTCATCATATACTCTGATGCTTTTATTTTCTGCGCTACTCAAAAGACACTTCTTAGAACCTATAAGTTATTACCAGGTCAAAATGAGAAGTGATCTAAACATTTAAAACATATCCAATAAACGTTGAGAGTTGACTTTTATATAACAATTACTTATTACAGAAGTAAGTTGTCCAGCATTTGCATACCATGTTGTTGCTAATTAGCAGGATTTATGGGAGATGACATAAATTGTGGCCTAGGGTGGCGAACTTGGTGGGGTAATGGAAGATTGCCTTTTAAGGTCTTTTAAGCCATATTTCTTTCTAGATCTTCAAGGACACAAATATTAGGAAACTAACACAATGTCACATTTCCTGAGGTGTACAGAATAGTGCAGCCACAAAGAACATGAAATATTGTCTTGGTTATCACTGACCATTAGACCAAACATTTATATGCCATGCATCTTAATCATCATTTACAGCACCATAAATGAACTAAAAAGCTATTGAAAAAAAGAGCTTGGACAAAAACAACCTTCATTTAACTTAGAAAGAGAGTGTATTCTAAAAACCTGAACATGTGGAAGGTTTAGAGATGGAGCTGTCTGCATAATTTATAGTCATCCATTAGTATTTATTAATTTTAATAAAAACTCTAAAGCTTTTGGAGATGACTATAAATATACTGAAAGGGTGTTAAATGATTACTAACAATTCTAGGGTTGGTATCTATTTATATACTGCTATAGGATGCCGCCTATTTTATTAGGACACATATTATCAATTTACACATGTAACAAATTGGTTGTAGATGTGTGTGTGTCTGCAAATAACTTATTCCATGATCACTGACAACCATTTATCTACAGAGATGTTAGTGATCTTTTTATGTGCCTGCTTACATTTTTTTTCTATAGCAGTCCCTGCCCTGGTTTAATTTTCTTACCAAAACCATTAGTTGGGGAATGTTTTTCAATTATTTTCTTTCCTCTGTCTCTTTATGTTCACAATATTACAGACTAGCCAGCTAGTATTATTGCAGTCTGCAAGACTTTTTTAATAACATTTTTATTAATCATTTTAGCCAAGAAGGTACAAACGCAAAAATACGGAAGAAATGTATAACATGGCATGAGGTTGGGAAGGGGGAATGTGGGATTATACTGGTGCCATTGTAAACAGGATTGCGTTTTAAAATATAATGAGTTTTATTGATACATATTAAAAAAGGTGTTAAAACAGTACAAGTATTATTATTTATATACAGGTAATCATCACACAGGATTATAGGATTTGCAAAGGGTCATACAGTGATGAAGTTCCATTCCAACAATCCAGTAAAAAAAAAAGTATGTGACATTCTAGTGGATTGTGTGGTAATTAGGCTTGGCTTGGGTCAACCATAACAGGCAGTAAGATAAGAGTATAGCAATGCATTCAGAATTTTGATATTTTCTGTTTTGTTAAAAAAAAATATACTCTCATGGATTTTTTTTTCTCTGCATAGTTAAATAATATTTTTCTGCAGTTCCCTGAAGAAGCCTACACAGGCAAAACATGTTGGAATGGAACTACATCACTGTATGACCCTTTGCAAATCCTATAATCCTGTGTGATGATTACCTGTGTATGAACTAAATAATAGTATGTGTACTGTTTTAACACCTTTTTTAATATGTATCAATAAAACTCATTATATTTTAAAACGTAATTTGTTTACTATGGTACCGGTATAATCCCACATTCCCCCTTTCCAACCTCTTCATATTACCAGGGATGAGGTGTCAGATAATTCAGTGTCACCCAGACTAATACACCTATCACTTTTCTATAACATGGCAGTTAACCATCAGTTTAAGTCAGTATATATATATATATATATATATATTAAGTGAATATAGTTCTTCATTGGAGTTGGAGATATGAGCACAATGTATACACACACACACAACCAGTACTCCAGGTGGTGACTGGAAAATCAGCGCTCACTGAATGATAAATATAAAAATGAAAGATAAAGGATTAAAACCAAATCGATACAACATGATAGGCACATTGGCTAAATGATAAAAAACAAATTGGACAAATAAGTATAAAAAGTTAAAAAAGTCCATAAAGTCCTAGGATGACCTGGGCCGGGCTGTAGGCAGAGACGTCTGGTAGGGGCGACCACACACTGAGGCTCAGACCCGTCGCTGTATCAGGTGCTTTCTTTTGCGAGATATGAGCAAAAGTTCCCCTGAGGCAAGAGAAGTCTCCGGCAAGACTTTTTGCTTTTCTGGAAGCTATCAGCAAAAATACAACTAAAATAAAGTGAAAAAAGCAAAATAAAATAAAATGCAAAATATGAGTGCAATTTATAAAGACCCATCAAACACTGCTGCTGGTCATGCAGTATCTGCTAGCAGTGTATGTGATTCAAGCAAATAATCTCATATGGAATATGATAAAGGGAAAACCATTGCTACTTCAAAAGCCTTAAACAGACTTTCTGTCATGAAAATCTGTGTTTGGTCCATTCAGGAAAAAAGTATTCGGGAGAATAGCTGCTTAAGCCAGAGTTTTATAAAACATGCTCAAAAAGGTGCTGCAAACTTTTTTCATTTCAAATGTAGTAAGATAAAGCTCAATAGCTCTGGTGAGGCAGCCTCCACATAGCAAGGCTTTCCTCGATGGGCATCCAACAGTAGCCCAAACCACAGAAGTACAAAAAGGAATGCCAGACCAAAACCAGATAAAAGAGTTAAAGACAATTTTATTGTTGGTAAAAAAAAGTCACATAAAAACAGCCAATGTGTTTCAGGACAACACCACTCATGCCTCACAAGAGCTCAACACACGGTAAAACGTGGATGGACTCAGAGAAAACAGTGACTTCACAGCTCCTTACAGTATTGAACTCTCCACATGAGATGTTTTTTTTTAACAACAATCACAATCATATTGGACTCTTTTATCCAATTTTAGCCTGGCACTCCTTTCTATATTTCCATAGTTTTAGTCAGAATTTTGACATGCAATGGCAATACAGTCTGGTTTATGTTCCAACGCAACCCATTGTCCCCCATGTCCGCCATAGAGGAGTGTCGGTGGCACCACTGTCTTGGCCTCGTTCTGTGTGCTGGTCCATACTGGTAAGTGACAGCAGCATCCCATTCCCCTATTTGTTAACATTATTTCTATAGTATGCATTACTACAGTGACTGTTATTATATATACCTTGTTATTTTTATTTTAGCCCTTATTTAGTCTCGTTCCTTCTGAAGAAGTGGTAGATTACAGCAAAACATCTAGAGGATTTTTGTTCACTGAGGACCCACTATATCTCTATGTTCAATCTGGGAGCATACCAAGTGTCAGTGTAACGTGTATTGACACATTATATTTTTTCACTTGTATTTGAAATTAATGTCTCAACTTGTACCTGGATATCCTGTTTTTATCTATTTTGTATTAATAAAATTATCTTTTTTTACTCTATGTGTAATCTGTTCAGGGTACCAACATAGTCAATTTTTTTTTCCCCTTTCCCCATTTTCCCAGGAGACTCTTGAGGGGAATTGTCTCCTTTTATATATCTCTCGTAACCTATGTATGAACAATGTGGGAGCAGCAGCACACAAATTAGATCATCCTTCTCATTTCACTTCCTGTAGCTATGTTCACAGACAGCACTCCACATACTATAAAGCCATGATTGGTTCAGACAGGCTGAGATGGAAACAGATGGAAAGTGCCACATCCCTAAACCAATAGAAATCATAGAATAGTAGAAATTTGGACTTTAGAGGCACATTTATTTATTGAAACATTTATTTAAACGTTCATTAAAATAGCTAAACTGATAAAATACCCATCAAAATCCATGGGATATCTTTGCGTTTAGGTTGAATATTACAACAGCAAAAAAACTCTATCCATTGCCTCTCCCTCTCTATCACTGCCTAGCTATCACAGAGTATGCATATTATGACATTTACTATATATGTGGCAAAAATACGTCCTGATGCTGATGCAGTTAGACTGGGACAGCTTGACTTAATGTGTTTCGCAGTTTTTTAGGAGTACTGTTTCATTATTAGTATCATTGGGGGTAGGATCTATAATAAATCCCAAAGCATTAAATGAAAACTTCCATTGTTTACAGAGCATATATTCAATACAAAGTTTACATATTGTTTGCAATCACAACTGTGTTACTTGCCACAATATTACTTTATATACAGCAGATATCTATTGAACAGGCCCAGTACCAGTGGCGTGGCCAAATACTCCCTCACAGTAGCAGGTATATGGGTATGCAAAGGAGCTTACCCCAAATTCTTCAAAGCAAGATAACTATAATGACAAAGACATCATACCTGATCATCAATTTGCTAGGGTGTCAGAGCTTAAAGCATAATAGAAAATAAATGGCCGGTGAGGATGGCAATCATAAAATTATCTTGCTGGCATGTTATTAAGCATGTTGGCAAAATATATCAAAATCTGGACTTAATTCCATCAGAAGAAGCCCAAGGAAGGCTTCCCACCACTTGCATTATAAAGAAAATGGTTTTACTTATGCATTTGCAAAACCACATCAAACTGCACTATCATGAAGGATATTAAAACACTGTTTGTTGTAATTAACTTAAATGCTGCTGTAGGTACCCATATGTAATCTTGACCAATATGTCACTTGCTATACTGTAGTTTTTCTTATGTTTGCCAGCCATTTAAGTACCTGTACCTAATGATAAAAGTATCTAGTTAATCAAATCTTTTTCCTTCTTACATTTTTGGTATATTTATAATCAACAATTTAAAAGTATTGAAATGGCTGTGTTACACAATTTTGATTTGCTTTCTGATTTTGTTCCTTTCTTCTCTTTTCTTTGTATTTACCATGCATTATTTGGTGCACATGCTTTTAAGCATCTGCATATGCTTACTCAATGTACTTTACTTAAACTTTCAATAAAAACTTAATGTTAAAAAAAAACAATTAAAAGTAGATGGATGCCATCATTATTTTTGAGTATTTCAGAGTGTCCCCATAAGAGGGTGTAAAAGTGTCTCCTAAATGGATTATATAAATACCATAATCACTAAATGACCAAGAAAAATGTAAAACAAATTAGTAGTACTATCCTCTGAGTTTGAGGAGAGGGAGATACAGTTGCAGTCCCCTCTACACAATGTGGATCCGTACCATAAATACAAGTTGTAACATTAATAGGTATATACCATGGTAAGGTAGCAAGGCAGGGGTCCAAACACAACATATCCCTCCATCTAATATCAAAACATATACAGTATAGTACATCAGACCACTTCACATCTAGCAACATCTAAAATGTTAGAACCAGCCAAAAAAAATAATTTAATTTAAAACAAATCATCCCCTACCACCATACAAAGGTGCAGGGCAGAAACCACAGGAGTGATCACAATGAGAGATGGCATAGGGCAGGCATGGTAAGAATCAAAACAAGCACACAGTATATATTGTTTGATATAAAACAGACCCTCTAATCAAGGCACAGGACATTTTAACATAACTAGTTAATTCTAAACACGGTGGATATTTTGAGCTTAGGCTCAATTCACACAGTGCAGTGATAGGCGTTTTACTGAAACAAATGTTTTCTGTGAGTCCCATTAACACTGCAATACAGTCCAGAGCTGCATTGAAGCATACTGCATTTTATCATAGCACACTCTACAGCAGTGGTTCTCAACTCCGGTCCTCAGGACCCACCAACAGGCCAGATTTTAAGTATTACCTTGGGGAGATGCAGACTAGAATACTGCAATCACTGAGCAGCAAATGATATCACCTGTGATGCATTTCAGTTATCCTGGAAACCTGGCCTGTTAGTGGGTCCCGAGGGCAGGAGTTGAGAACCACTGCTCTACAGAATCACATGCCACTGTACAGCAGTGCAGAACATCATGCTGCCATACAATGATATGAATGAAGTGTACATTTGTACACTTCAAATAAAGTTTGTACTAAACCAAAAAAAGGAGCTGTGTGTGATGTACTAAATCACACACGCCAAACGCTCCGGAAGCTGTCCATTTTAGTCTGTATTTGCCCTTAACAACAATTACACCACACACAGTAAATATGTGAGTCTGAGAGCTACACAAAAGGCTTATAGCTCAAAGCCTCTTTTAATCAAAAGGTAAAAGTAGCCCTATGACAGTCAATGCTTCTTATGTACACTGTCTCTGCTGAACTGAAATCTCATGCATATTAGCCCTGCTCTGTTCACCCCTGTGAACTACAGAACACCTTCTCAATAAGTTATGGGAAAACGTATGCAAGCACATCCAGAGACTGGTAAGAATGTATGAAATATTTTTATTGTATTTATATACACATATATCCATTGTACCTTGAGTCACAGGCTGTGTTCAGTTCTATACCCACCACCCTCACTCAGTTTATCCCATCATGCATACGATATCGTCATGCATAAAGGCTATATTACACCGAAAGGATCTGAAATGCATTGTTTGACTTTTCTTCTTATAGTGCAGTATACATTTGAATTTAATGTTGCTTGTTCACTGCTTTACATTGCTTTTTTAATTCCATACAATGTGAAATGATCTTAAACTCTCCCTAATCTGATTTTAGACTGATTTTAGACTCCTGCCATTTTTACTGAAAGCACAGATTACATGTTGTGTTTGCTTCTGAGTTTGATAAACAAGTGCATACATTCTGAAACAAAAACACAAAAAAAGTGAGTAAGAAAAGTTAAAAAAAAAAAAATCTTGTTGGAAAATATTGTATTTTTGCAAATTTTACATGTGGTGGTGGTGGAAGATAGTATCAAAAGATGATGCTTCCAGGTATAGGAATGTATGTGAGGTTTATTTATAATTGTTCAGCTGTCTTAAAATAAAGAGCTACTTTTGAAATACAGTCTATAATAGCTCTGAAATGCAGAATTTTTGTAGCATCTTTAGGCTTAATGTACATGGAACGCGTTTTCAACCTCTCGTGAACGATATTTTTGACAGCTAAAAGCCGATGCTTAAAAACAGCCTTTTAGCCGCGTTTTACATGCCGGGTTTTGCCACGTTCGCATCTAGGAGCATTTTTTAAAAAAAGTTAAAATGCCTGTAAATGAAACACTGCTAAACGTGAGTTACTGTGTTTAGGCACGTTTACAAGTTGTTTGGATTTTCGAATGCCTCTAGTTTCCAAAAAAAGCTTCTAACCTCAACTGCCTGGAAACGACTATAAACGACCCTGTGTACATGTACTGATAAGATAACTTAGAGGAGAATTTAGGGGCAGCTGAAGAAAATACCCAACTGCTCCCAAACGTCCGATTACTAGCAGCGGTGTACATGAGGCCTTATAGGAGTCTAGGGCCTAGGGGCATCTGCCCATTCGAATTTAACTATAATCTACCTCTGATGCCAAAACTTCTGCACCTGATCTTTCAGATTCTCCCCAACATGCTTGCTCACTGTGGTACATAGCAGTCTTTAACTTCAGCCATTCACCATGCTCCCCTTCACCTTTCTTTACCTTTACTTTTCAGAAGGGCTCAACTGTCATGATCTTTAGATCATCAATCCCTTAACTAAACTGCCTCAGTAAGCATCTTTGACATGGATGCAAAGCTCTGCTCCTGCATTTAACTATAACTAGTTTCCCAGTGGGGATTAATAGAGCAGCCAGAAAAGAAGAAGATGCAGGCACTGGCATGCATATGAATCCTAGCACCAGTGTTCATTGACAGTGTACATGTGTGGGTTTCTTGAAGAAAACCTAAGAGCTTGAATCAGTCTGCTGGCTAATTAATCTCTGCTGGTACTCCGCATAACACATATAAAAACTCATTAAACCCCTAGAATGTTTTATTACAATTTGCTACTCATTTACCTACGGATAAGGGATGACAACAAAATTACAACTTTAGCAATAAAAATAATAATAGAACAATTATTATAGCTGCCATACTCACCTTCAATCTGGTGTTGTTCTCTGCAGTAATTTCTTCTTGCCACTAAATGTTCTCAGTCTTTTGGTTCCTGTTTTTCTAAACCCAGGCTGTCAAGGACTTGCCTCTTGTAAAGGCATCATTGTGTAGCCAGGTCTCGGAGTATTACTACACTGAATGGCACTTATGTCAGTATGTGAGTGACATTTAGTGTAGCAGTAATTTGATATCATCAGACTAGGCAGAAAACCCATGAAAACATGTATATATGTGTATAAATGTGTGTGTGCTTTTGTGTGTGGGGAGACCTCAGTGGGTTGGGGGGGGGGGGTGTTGATGTAACCAGACTATAGCTGTAAAAAGGCTCCGTATATTATCAAATATTAAAAGATGAGAAAAATTATGGATGTGACCATAGAGAATAACATTGAAAGGTGAGCGGAAATGTTTCTAATACTTTAAAAAATCACAGTAATCTGACATTTCATAGTTATAATGTTTTGGCGATCTCTTCACCCTAAGCTACCATTTCTGATAACAGGAAGATGAGATAGTTAGAGCAAAAGTGACAACTGTATGACAAAAACCATTAAATGTGATTTTAAAAGGTAATATGCCCTTTCATCCTTCCTTTACAAAACTGATTTAAAATGTACTTGAGAATAAAACCGAGCATCTATGCAGTAAGGACTCTACCGGCTGCAGTGCCCTCTGACTGATGCAATCAGTCAAAGAGTCTTCACTAATATCCTGATCACAAGACCATCTTAGGTCAAGCGGTAGAGTCAGAAAGACTTTGCTGTTCTTAAAGTCACTGTTCTCACTTCCAGCCAGTATATTTAAATCCTAATATAAGAAAAGCATAAAACTCAAGTCGAGTCAAGATAAGGATCAGGATGTTTTGAAAGTGATCCGCAAATGATAAATAATTATTACATATAAAGTAGCAAGCATTGCCACATTAAAATATGAACAGTATAATTAAAACTATTATCTATAAACAGAAATACACAGAAAAATAGCTAAGACATAATATTTCTTCAAACAAAATCAAAGGTAACCATGATTCACTAAAGTATATTAAGAAAGCTAGAAATATAATAATCATTATTAGCATTGTTATATCTCTCATAAGGATTGATAGGTAGATTGAATGATAGGTTATTACTTTAGGGAATTATAGAAAATAATTACATGTCTAAGACCCTTGCCTTCCCTTTCTCAAAAATAAGCTGTATTGTTCATTCTAGTACAGATCATAAAGATAATAATCATGTTTTTGTAGCTGCTTATTTTATTTATGCAGCATTGGTATTACATTGGATTAGAGCAGATAATTCAGTATTGCCACGCAGCAAAGACAGTGTAAAACAAGAGCAATGAGACAAATTAGGAGACAATCTTACAATGAGATAACAGCTTAAATCAAATATTCTCCCATATGCCTCTTAGAAATATAATTTAATCATATAAAACATTTTTCTGACCACTTCTTAATTGTGCGCTATGAGCGTAACCATGTCTGCGGAGCTTTAACATATAAGCCTTGACAAAGGGGGAGTATGTGAACCCTTGAAACACATTGGGATTGATTTACTAAACCTGGAGAATGCAAAATCTAGTGGAACTCTGCATAGAAAACAAACATATTTCAGTTTTTAATCTGACTTGAACAAGCTGAAGTTAGAAGCTAATTGGCTACCATGCACAGCTGCATCAGATTTTGCACTCTCCAGTTTTAGTAAGTCAACCCCATTTATTTTTTTATTTTTTATTAATAAAACACTACTCTGCACTCTTTCATTATCTGTGTGGCACACTTATTGCTATCTACTGGATTTTCCTTAGGACCTTCTTTCTTGTTTGGGGGATGTTTGTAAAATGGGAACACAGAAGCAATTCAGCTTAACTAGTGAGATGGTCATATATAGGGTTGCACCAACACCGATACAGGTATCGGTATCGGGGCCGATACTCTGCCTTTTCATGAGTATAAGTACTCATGAAAACTGGCAGATACCAGAAACCGATACCGGAAGTGGGCGGAAGTGACATTGGCGGTGCGGATGTCGGGAGCAGATAAAGATTTCTGGCCCTCCATTTTGCGGTGAGTGCTGATTCATGACGCATGTCTCTGGCTGTGGTGCTATCTGTCTCCTCCAGGCTGTCTGTTAATGGTGATCGGTGAGGTTCCACCATGTCCCGCATGGCAATCGGTGAGTGAGTACTGTGTTGATGTCTCCTCTCCTGTCTTTGCAGCCAGTGAGTGTTACCTGTACATGTCCCACACCACAGCAAGCATGTCACTCTCTGCTAACTTACATGGCGGCCAGTGAGTGTTACCTGTACATGTCCCACACCACAGCAAGCATGTCTCTCTCTGCTAACTTACATGGCGGCCAGTGAGTGTTACCTGTACATGTCCCACCCCACAGCAAGCATGTCTCTCTCTACTAACTTACATGGCGGCCAGTGAGTGTTACCTGTTACATGTCCCACACCACAGCAAGCATGTTTCTCTCTGCGAACAAATGCTATGTCTTTTTGTGTTTTTGACTGAGTTATAATGATACTGGTCTAGTGTTCTTGCTCTGCCTCATGCCTAAACTACAGAACTGTATTGCAGTTGGTTGGTTGTGAACTTGTTGTGATGTTTACATGTCATTGACATTATAATTTAACATGTTCTATGCAATTTGAGCTTTCAGAACTTTTTGACAAGCAAATAAAAACATTTTATTTGTTTCATAATGTCTTTTGGAGTTACAATTATTCACATTATAAAGAAAAGTAACAGAATTCTTCATTCCCTTTAAAAATGGTCACATAACCAAAAAAATAGGTATCGGTATCGGCGACTACCTAAGGTAAAATATCGGTACTCGTACTCGGTGGCAAAAAAGTGGTATCCGTGCACAAGTGCACATGTGCGGAAGCTCCATGATGGCCGCTTAAACCAGGAGCTCCGCACCAGGTCTGACCACAGGCAGCCTTTCAACCCGACACAGCGGGCAGGCATCCCTGGACTCCGGTCCCTCGTCCTCTGGACACATCTCTGAACACCCCCAGATGTCTGTTGCACCGGCCAGGAGAAATTTGGAGCCACAATTCTGCTCCCAGGCCGCCGCCGGGTGTACCAAGATGGCCGCCGCGGCCCTACCACATGCAACCAGCGATCTGGGAACTGCAAACTGCAGGCAGGTACTGTCTCCTCCGTCCCTCATTTTCTCTCCAGAGACTCACGGGCAGCCCCAGCTGCCTATGACCCCGTCCCCTGTCTCCACTGAATCCTTATTGAGGAATGCTCTGGATGACAAGGCCTCCACTCCTCTCAGGCCTGGGCAAGCCTCTCAGGCAGTCAGCCCTGCTACTAGCTCCACCACCATGGATTCGTCCCTACCCTCAGTGGACCTTTTCCTCAGAATCTCTAACCTTCTAGAAAGGGGGCTCTCAAACACTGCTTCTAAAATCACAGGGGATATTAAAGTGGACTTCCAGAACATGGGGGCCAGAATGGAGGCAATTGGGCAGAAATTGGATATAACAGTAGCAAGAATCAACCAAAATTCGGACCAAATTAGGGTTCATCAAAGTCAACTGGACACTGCCCTTGCCAAAATAGAAGATATGGAAAATAGGTCCAGGAGACATAATTTTAGGGTCAGAGGCCTGCCAGAGTCTGTTACTGACGTCCAAGCTGCCATTCAAGACCTAATGAAAAACCTTATCCTCGAAGCCCCACAGCACCGCCTGGAACTTGACAGGGCTCATAGAGCCCTGGGGCCCCCGAGGAAAGATGGTTCCCCCAGGGATATAATTGTCAAACCCCACTTCTACGCTATGAAGGAGGAAATTATGCCCCTGGCTCGCAGCAACTCCCAGGTCTCCTGCCTAGGGCACCGCATACAGATTTTTGCTGACCTGGCCCCTTCCACCATACAAAAGAGGAGAACGCTTCAGCCTCTTCTAACTATACTCTTGGGCCAAGAATATCAAGTACCGGTGGGCCTTCCCATTTGCGGTAAAGTTCCTTTGGAAAGGCAAAACTATTTCCTTCTCTTCTTTCCCAGAAGGCGAAAAGATCCTGCTGGACCTAAAGTTCATCTCCCAAGAGGTGCCCATGGACTGTTCCAGTACTGCCTCAGGGTCCACAAAACGCCCCCCGCCCGCTAGCCCAATAACCCCCCCTCTGGAACAAGTCTAA
>BLSH010269366.1:334328-349134 GCA_018402905.1 Glandirana rugosa
TCCTATCACCAAAAGACTTTAACGTCGCCCCAATACGATACACCAGTGAAAACTACGATTGTCACGAATCTTCTGTAAGTATAGAAGGAATGAACCAAATACAATAACTTTCTTATTATTTACTACATATCACACCTGTAAATTACTATACACATAATTTATAAGGAGATCTCCCATTTCGGTGACACAAAAGTTAGACATTTCGTGTATTTTCATTACAGTTTTACCGTCCACTTTACAAATTATATGCAAAAGATACACTGTCTTATTTTCATAGGTGGCACGATCCTCCCCTTCCAGGGCTTGGGAAGTAAGTGACAACTAGTGCCTAAAAGAGTTCTTATGCGCTGCTGTCAGCTTCAACAACATGCTGAGAAGGGCACGGTGGATACTTTTATTCTGTCACATAGAAAACGTATATTAAACATTTCACCTGCCATTTTGACATTACTTTTATGTGCTTTACAGATTGAAAACACAGTGGCTTTACCCTCTAGAGGAATATTTAATACACATATCATTAAATGTCCACACTATACATCATTTATTATTCTTTCAATAACATAAACCAAGTAAGGAAGATATGAATGTCTTCTAAGCACTGTTAGCATCAAAAGTGACCACATAGCATAACCCCGCTGCAATTTCAGAAAACCACTATCCTTTCCTATAAATCCAGAAAATATTTCTTTTGGTTTCTCCTTTGCTCTAACATTTTTAGATATGAAGGAGATTAAAAAAAAATATATATATATCATCTGTATGTAGTCAGCCACCACTCCTTAGTATGTTATAGATGAGTAGGTATAAATCAAAAGGAAAGGAACACTTTGAACCAATAAGAACTGCCCTTTCCAAGTCAGGTGCCAATCATCATGATAAAAAGGTGACCCAGGCACAGAAACAACATGCTTTCTCCTAACATAGGATGATATTAAAGCAGGCCAGTCACCGACGACAAATGAATGCATGGTTTAGAAGAATAGCTGATTTGCATATGAACAGCCACCCTAGCTTCAGAAAGTGAGAGAAAAGACTTAGTAGGTTATATTTAAATATATAAACAGCTCTGTGATTGTAAAGGATATGTTTAAACATGGGTTCTAATTTAAATAAGTGTAAATGTGATGAGGCGATTAGTTTAGGAATATACTATGAGCATATTTGTAGAGCCAGCATCATGGCAATGAGGGGCAAAGCTCCCTTCAACTAAGGCAGGCTGAATATGGCTCACATTTCTGCAGATTCTTGTGAATTAACCAAAATTCAACTCATGGGTGGCTCAGCAGACACCACCCATCTCAACAAACTTAGATTGGAGAATTGGAGAAGCCGGATGGAAAAAGTCGACTGATCAGTCACTACAGCCATCTTAATTATATGCTCTCCTCATACCCCGCATACCTTTCATTTCAGACTATTTATTCAATAGTAATGGTGCCATCCTCTTAAACATATAATGCCATGCCCCACCACTGGTCAGTTCAGTCAGCTCAGTCTATGCTCAGCAGCATACTGTACAGTATTTATTATCTATCAGGAAGTGAACACAGACTCACTTGGCAAAGAGGGAAAAAATTGCTTGTTTAGTGACCTACCCCCTTAATAATTTTTTTAAGCCTTTATGACACAGTCATATTAAACAAAGGGGCAAGCAGCATAAATGATCATTAAATCAGATGTATAGGCAGACAACCTGAAAGGTCCCCACAACCTCCAAAGTTCAGCACAAAACAAGCTGTATACTATTGCTGGGAAACCCAGGTCAGTGACAATTTTTGAGCATCCATGCTCTTTATCTCGCTCTCGCTTTTGTGTGTACATTTTGTTCATATATACAGCGCTCAGAATACTGTAAATGAGTACACCCCAACAGATTTGTCAGAAAACCTCTGCTTTCCTTTCAGATTCAACATTTTATATTGGACACTAAACTACAAAATACTCCCGCAAATGTGGGCCATTGATTACAACCAAGATTTGTTAATTTGCACACACAAAAAATGATTTTTCCTAAAAAATTAATTCAAGGCTATGTTGCAAAAATGAATACACCCCATTAAAAGTCTTAGACCGCTTTCACACATGCAGACCATTCATTTCATCAGTTCAGTTACATCTTACAAAGAAAAAGTTTCCATTCATTTTTTCCTCAGCTGCTCATCAGTTTTTCATCAACTGATCACCAGTTTCTCGTCATTTTTTTTTACATCCACTACTAATGCAAAAACGGATGGAAAAACAGACCATTTGTCAGTTTACATCTATATTTCGTCCAATCCATTTTTTGAAATGAAAGAAACATAGTGTTTTGATCCATTTCACAAAATGGATGTTGACGGATACAGATGTAAATTGATGTAACTGGATAACCATCCATTTACATCCATTTTTCCATAGAGATACATTGATGTCCGTTTTTCATCTGTCAACAGATGAATGAAAAACAGACAAACGGTCCTCATGTGTAAAAGCAGCCTAAAGAGCAAAGCCAAATTTTAGACAACAAAATCCTAATTAACAAGAATTCAACTACAGGTGAGTCTAATTATTCATTAAACAGGTATCCAGCAGACAGTTGATTATAAAAGGTGTTGCTAAACAAAGAAAACCCCTCCCAATTCATGCTGTAAGCAATGGCACCACATGGAAGAGAAATAATTTATTTACACAAGAAAGGTGAAGGCTACAAGAAGATCAGCAAAGTTTTACTTAGCAGTCAGAATACTGTAGCAAAAGTGATACAAAAATTTAACATAAGATGGAACTGCAACCATCTTACAGAGACGTCCAGGCTGCCTATGGAAGTTAACACCTCAACAGAAGCGTCTTCTGATGAAAAGGGTTGAAGAAAATCACCATGCAAGTTCACTGCAGTTAGCTAAAGAAGTAGAAAGCCAAACTGGGGTGATTGTTTTTCGTGATGCTATACGGTCTACACTGCAGAGGAATGGCATGCATGGGTGCCATCCACAAAGGAGGCCTCTCCAAAAGTCCATGCACAAAAAATCCCGCCCATGCTGAAAAATGAGAAGACTTCTGGGACTCTGTACTCTGGAGTGATGAGACCAAGATAAATGTTTTTGGAACTGATGGCTTCAAAACTGTATGGTATTGCAGAGATAAGGAGTATAAAGAAAAATGCGTGGTGCCTGCAGTGAAACATGGTTGTGGCAGTGTCCTCCTGTGGGGCTGGATGAGTGCTGCTGGTGTCAGGGAGCTGCATTTCATTGATGGTATCATGAATTCACAGATGTACTGCTCTATATTGAAAGAGAAGATGCTACCATCACTCTGTGCCCTTGGTCGTCACTTTTCTAACATGAAAATGATCCAAAACACACATCTAATGCCACTGTTGCATTTATGAAGAATAACAGGGTGGAAGTGATTTAGTGGCCAAGTATGTCTCCTAACCTGAACCCAATCGAACACCTATAGGGAATTCTGAAGAGACAAATTGAGCATCACTCTCCATCCAGCATCTAGGCTCTAAAAGAGCTTATTCTTGAACAATACAAAAAGATAGATGTACAAATCATGGAGGTCATACAAAATACTAGATGTAGTAATTTTTGTTGTGAGGTGTATTCATTTTTGCATCAACTAATTTCAGTAAACTGAAGATTTTTTGATCTAAGTTCTATGATTAACCACTTCCGGACCGCCGGCCGTCGTTTGACGGCGGCAGTTTTGAAGTGGAATACCGCTGTTATGGTAGCAGATAGCTACCATAACCCCGGTATCTTTTTTTTTCAGTAGGTGATCCCTGCAAGATAAAAGTGGTCTTAGCGGCGGATTCGCCGCAAGATCACTTTTATCAGCGGCGGGAGAGGTGTCCCCCGCCGCTTTCCGTTCATCTCCGCTGCTTGCCGAACCCGCCGGCAGCGGCGGAGATGATCGCGTCCGTCCCCCCCAGTGTCCGTGAGCCCAGTGAGCGGCTGAAACCATTCACCCGGCTCCATAACATATGCATTTAAGTGTAAATATGAGATCTGAGGTCTTTTTGACCCTGGATCTCATATTTTGGAGGTCCTGGCATGCTTTTTTCTATTACAAGGAATGTTTACATTTCTTGTAATAGGAAAAAAAGTGATCAAAATTTTTTTTTAAAAAAAAGAAAGGTGTAAAAATAAAAATGAAAAGTAAAATAAATAATTAAAAAAAAAAAAAAAATTTAAAGCGCACCATCCTTGCGAGCTCGCCCGCAGAAGCGAACGCATACATAAGTCCAGCCCACATATGAAAACGGTGTTCAAACCACACATGTGAGGTATTGCCGTGATCGTTAGAGCGAGCACAATAATTTTAGCCCTAGACCTCCTCTGTAACTCAAAAATCCTAACCTGTAGAATTTTTTAAACGTCGTCAATGGAGATTTTTATGTTGCAAAGTTTGTCGCCATTCCGTGAGCGGACGCAATTTTGAAGCATAACATGTTGGGTATCATTTTACTCGGCGTAACATTATCTTTCACAATATGGAAAAAATTGACCTAACTTTACTGTTGTCTTATTTTTTAACTAAAAAAATGATTTTTTTCCAAAAAAATCGCGCTTGTAAGACCACTGCGCAAATACGGTGTGACATAAAGATTTGCAATGGCCGCCATTTTATTCTCTAGGGTGTTAGAAAAAAATATATATAATGTTTGGGGGTTCTAAGTAATTTTATAGCAAAAAACCCTGGTTTTAACTCGTAACCACCGTACTCCAAAAAGAGGCTCGGTCTTAAAGTGGTTAACCTTACTTCTTGTGTTCATTGAGATATTGATTAAAATCTTACTTTTCAAAAGGGGTGTACTCATTTATGCTGAGTACTGTATATAAATGATTTCTTTAGCCACTTGAAGTATCTTGGCACACCATGGGAGTATTTTGGGGCACAATGGGAGTATGTTGGCGCACGGTGGAAGTAGTGATAGTGGGAGGGCCCCAGGTCAACTTTTGCATTGGGACCCACAAGCTTCAAGCTATGTATGTCTGTCTGTCTGTCTGTCTATCTATCAATAGTGGTGTAGTGGATAGCACTTTCTCCTAGCAGCAAAAGGGTCACAGGTTTGAATCCCGACCGCAACACTACCTGCTTGGAGTTTGCATGTTCTCCGTGTGTCTTCGTGGGTTTACTCCGGGTACTCCGGTTTCCTCCCACACTCCAAAGACATGCTGGTAGGTTAATTAGATCCTGTTTAATATTGCCACTAGTATGTGTATGTATGCATGTGAGTTAAGGACCTTAGATTGTAAGCTCCTTGATAGTAGGGACTGATGTGAATACACAATGTATATACAAAGCGCTGCATAAATTGACGGCGCTATATAAGTACCTAAAATAAATAAATAAAAATATATATATATAAATATATACAGTTATGCTCATAAGTTTGCATACCCTGGCAGAATTTATGATTTATTGGCCATTTTTCAGAGAATATGAATGAGAACACAAAAATGTTTCTTTCACTCATGGTTAGTGTTTGGCAGAAGCCATTTATTATCAATCAACTGTGTTTACTCTGTTTAGATCATAATGACAACAGAAACTATTGATCAGCTATAATATTATCCCTTTGTATACATGTTTTCTTTTACATTCTTGATTTTTTTTTTAATATAAATGTAATATAAATGTATTTATTTTAGCACTGTTTTTAAAGTCATAGTCTTCCAATAGGCCTGATATTTTGCTATGTATCAAACCTTATGCAGTTCCTAATGTCAGTCTCTTATCCCAGAAAATGTCACCGGTTATGGAGCAAGATTGAAAACAATTTTATGGCTATAAGAAACAAAAATAATTCTAAGTATTAGTGGTTGTGATGAATGTTGTGGACAATGTTCATTTGGCAAAAAAGTCTGACATCCAGAACAAACTGGCCTGGGTACACCTGCCTGACAGCAAATTGCCCCTCACTCAGATGTTGACAACTATGGCAAATTGCAATGAAGGAAAGATTTGTAAGTCATGTTATTGCATTTTCTCACACAGCCAACAAAATGGTGTCAAGTTGGCTGTTACATTCTCAGTTCTGGGACGGTTCATGAAAGCAAATGTTCTCACTGTTAAGTAGTGTTGTCACCTCAGCATTCTCAAAGTTTAAAGCACTGACATTTTTTCTACCACATTTTATATCACAAAGCACTTAAACTGCCAAAAGCAAGCACAAGACACATTTATGCCTGCATCTTACATAAATTGGAAATTCCAAAAGTGTAATTGTGCCAGACATCGTCTTCACTATTTGCAATGTGGTATACACTACACACTAATGTTTCAAATATATAAACCGAAGTGTGTTCCATATTCAATATCTAAGAGCACATATGCATATCATAATTTAAAATTATAGTTTTAATTAAGTAAATATACTATCAAGAGCAATATATGTGGACTGACTTTGCAGTGAAATTACCATTTTTTCTTCTGCAAAATTGCACCAAAGCAAAACTTCAGAGTTTCCAAAAATGCTTTTGGTCAATTAATTTAAAAAAATATATTTTTAAGAGTAGATTTCTTTTTTATAATATGTATTTGATTATGTAGAGGATGTTTTTTAATGTATACTTTTTTCTGAAAAAACAAAAAACTGAAGACTAAAAAGGGGCACAAGAACAGATCCAGATTAGTTTTAAGAAACATTTAAAGCCAACTACAACTTTAAGAAAATGCATAAAACCACTTTAATTTTCCCTTCCTTCTTGTGTTCAGTGCTTTAATTGTTGCCAGTCTCTAATTATCAAAATAAGGTCTAATGCAATGTTCTGTGAAAAAAAATAAAAATCAAACAAATATATTTTTTGCTAGGTAATGGATTATATTATGTGCAATGTACTATGGTCAGAACAATTATGTGTATTGTGGTAATTTTATAGTCTTTATGACACTAAATATGGTAATTGGGATTGCACAAAAAATGCATACAGCATACTGTACTTTGAAAGATACATTTTATGATAGCTCAAAAAAAAACAGAAGTGAAGAAAAAATTGAAACTGAAACTTGGGAGGCATGAACTTTAACTAAACTGATCATCCCTCAGGTCATAAGATACAACTCCACCAATGCCTCATAAATAAGGAAGTGAAAGAAATGAAAATGTTTTCCAATCTTTTTTTTAATTTATTTTTAATTTTACACTGTGTGTGCCTGTGAGCGATGTTGTCGGGGGCGGGGTCTGCTTTAAAGTAACACTAAACGATATCCATTTGCCTCCAAAAATAATCCATGTGCATCCACTACTTGATGGTCCTGTAATTGATTTTTCATGAACTTATTTCTTACTGTATTTTTTTCCTCTTTGTATTGTACTTTATGAGCTTAGAAACCTCTCCTCCACCTCACTTCCATTTGTTTGGAATGAGCAGTGCATGTTAGCTGTGGTCATGTGCACTGCTCTATGTACACTACAAATCTCTTAGATTAAAGCTCCTAGTCTATCCCGGGAATGAGAGGGTTGCTATATTTCTACATAGAGTGGGACCATGAAGAACTAATGTAGCCAAGCACAAAGTCAGATTACAGCTGCAAAAAAAAGAAATTTGGAGGAGGTTGAGAGCAATGGAAGTTCTTTTGCCAGTTAAAGTAATGTTACAAAGAAGATTTTTTTGTTTGCCAATAAAAAAATGCTATACTAACAATATTGCACAGAGTGGTCTCTTAACCCCCCTTTGGTGGTCCCCTGCTGAAGCTGATTGCTCCTTCTTCTTCCAAGTGCCCCTTTGCGAGCTGTGTACTATAGGAGCACCCATGTGTGCATGCTCCTCATTTTAGGCTTTGTGTGTCCAAAGACACCCACAGCCACAAATAAGCCACACCCTGGGCCCTGCTCCCACCTTACAGGTGTTTGACTGACAGCAGCAGGAGCCAATGGCTCCGCTGTCCTCAGTGTCTCCTGTCAGACCATAAATAGAGGAGAGCGGTGCTGAAGACAGGACATAGCTGGATCCATAAGAGGATTCCAGTAAATGCTAAGGGATAAGGGTGAGTAGGATAAGAGGAGTCAGGTAAATGTTTAGGGATGGGGAGTTACCTTAATCCATAACTACTTTAAGAATACATACTTGAATATATAAGGGCCGTTCAATTCAAACTTTTGAGTTCACATAATAAACAAACACATTTCAAGGAGTGGAACCTGCATTTATTTTTAGACATACTCCCCTGCTACATTTATACACATATCCTAGTGTTTAACTAATACCTGGCCTAAAGCTTCAGGATAGAAAGATTTGTCAGTACACCTGAACCATCCTTGGATAGTCTGCGTCACTTTGTCATCAATGCTGAAATGCTGAAATGCTGACCACTGATGAACTCTTTTAGGGGTCCAAACAGGTGGAAATCACCTGGAGAATTATTTTGGTGGTGGTGAGTCTGCATGCTTCAACTCCTTTGATGCTCGTTTTGATTCCGGAGTGAAATGATGTGCCCAGGATTCATCACATATAATGATGCCATCCTTAAAATCCTGGTCTTCCCTGTCAAAATTCTCCTGAACACCCCCTGGTTTCGGTTCGCACCAGAACATACAAACAGGCAAAAAATTTGTGCGAACATGCAAACCTTATTAAAGTCTGTGGGACACGGACATGAAAAATCTAAAGTGCTCATTTTAAAGGCTTATATGCAATTTATTGTAATAAAAAGTGTATGGGGACCGGGGTACTACCCTAGGGGACTTGTATGAATGTGAAAAAAAGTTTTAAAACAATATTTTTTTCAGGAGCAGTGATTTTAATAATGCTTAAAATGAAACAATAAAAATAAAATATTCCTTTAAATATCGTGGTGGGGGGTGGCACATCTGTGTGATGTTTCGAACAGTGCCACAGCAAATTGACATTTCTAAAAGAAAAAAGTAATGTAAACTTGATTGCGGCTGTAATATATTGCTAGCTCCTGGCAATATAGATGAAAAATCACTGAAAAAAAATTGTGTAGGGTTCCCCCCCCCCAGTCCATACCAGGCCCTTATCTGAGCATGCAGCCTGGCAGGATAGGGGGGGACAAGCGAGCGATGATGGGGACAAGAGCCTCTTCTTGACAACCCTGGGCTGTGGTTGTCGGGGTCTGCGGGTGGGGGTCTTATCAGAATCTGGAAGCCCCCTTTAACAAGGTGGCCCACAGATCCTGACCCCCCTATGGGTATAGGGTACATTGTACCCCTACCCATTCACCAAAAAAGTATAAAAAAAAAAAATAAAAACCACAGGAGACAGGTTTTTGACAATTCCTTTATTAAAAAAAAAAAAAGTGTCCTGCAATGTAATCCATGGTGCCTGAGGACCAGAAGAATCCAAAAAACAAAAACGCATACACCACTTTCAGAGGCGACTTGCCGAATGGGCTGTCTTTGCTGTGACAGTTTACTTATAGGCAAGGGCGGGGCCACCCAGTGATGTAACTAGATGACCCCGCCCCCTTTGACATCACATGACGTCACATGATGTCAGAAGGGGGCGGGGTCACTCAGTTACGTTGCCGGGTGTCACCGCCCTTGCCTATAAATAAACGTTCATAGCAAAGACAGTCCATTCGGCGAGTCACCTCTGAAAGAGGCGGATGTGTTCTTGTTTTTGGATTTTTGGGGACGTAGGGCTCCATGATTGACGTGGATTACATGGTGGGACACTTTTTTTAAATAAAGGAATTGTCAAAAACCTGTCTCCTGAAGTTTTTACATCTTAGACACTTTTTTGGTGAATGGATACCCATTCACATAGGGGGGCGGGATCTGGGGGCCCCCAGCCAGGGTCGTTGGGAAAAGGCCATTGTCCCCATCAGCATGAGGACAAGGTGCTTTGGGGTGACCCCAAAGCACCCTCCCCATGTTGAAGGCATGTGGCCTGGTATGATTCAGGAGGGGGGCACTCACTCCTCCCCCCCTATCCTGACCTACCATGTTGTATGCTCAGATAAGGGCCTGGTATGGATTTTGGGGGATCACCACACAATTTTTTTTAAAATATTAGCGTGCGGTTCCCCTTAAAATCCATACCAACCTGAAGGTATTAGTATGGATTTTGGGGGGACCTCCACGCCATTTTTTAAAAAATTTTGGCGCAGGGTTCCCCTTAAAATCCATACCGGACCTGAAGGGGATTTTTTTTGTATATTGCCGGGAGCCAGCAATACATTACAGCCGCAATTTTAAATGACAATTTTTCCTTTACATATGTAATGTTGCGGGGGCACTGTTCTAAACATCACAAGGTTCAGGCCTTTTACAGGCAGACCAAAGGGACCCCCCAGGCACATTATTTAAAGGAATATTTCATTTTTATTGTTTCACTTTAAGCATTATTAAAATCAATGCTCCTGAAAAAACGATTGATTTAAAAACTTTTTTTTTGTATTGATACATGTCCCCTAGGGTGGGACCCAGGTCCCCATACACTTTTTATGGCAATAATTTGCAAATGAGCACTTTGGTTTTTCATGTTCGGGTCCCATAGATTTTAACGGTATTCGAATGTTCGGAAAAAAATTTTGTCTGTTTGCATGTTCTGGTGCGAACCGAACCGGGGGGTGTTCAGCTCATCCCTAATAGATATATACTGTATCTATAGATATATATATCTATAATTATATATACATTTTTTTTTTTTGACACCAGAGTTTAGTGTCACTGTGCTTTTATGTCCATATTGTGCTTGTATCTCTGCATGCCTATTGAAAAATGTCTTCAATACGCAGCTTTACCAGGATGCTGGATATTTTCTGTACTCTAGAGCTGCACGATTAATCATAATAAAATTGCAATCTCGATTCACCCCCCCCTGCGATCTCAATCACGCATTACCGCAATTTTGAGTGCAGTTAATGGAGTCCAACTTGCAGGGCTACTCAGCGCGACTTGACTGTAATAGAAGTCAATGCAAGTCACCTGAAGTCTCCACAGGAACCTTTTTCTAAGTCGGAGCATCTTGAGTCTCTCCTATCTGGGCAGACTGCCAAGTCTGGGCAGACTGCCAAGTCTGAGATCATTGCTGATAAAAGAAGCATAGATATACAATGTTTCTAGTTATGAAAGGAATTTACTCCCATGTATAGAAGAGTTTAGTTTAACCGTTTAAAGACTAAATCTTTTCTGACATTTGTTGCTTAAAGTAAAAATCCAGTATTTCCTGCTAGAAAATTACTTAGAACCCCCAAACATTATATATTTTTTATGGCAGAGACCCTGGAGAATAAAATGGTGGTTGTTGCAATATTTTATGTCACACGGTGTTTGTGCACAATTTTTTGGGAAAAATTACACTTTCAAAAAAAAAAACAACTAAACAATGCTGTTAGCCCAATTTTTTGTATATGTAAGATGTTACGCTGCAAGAATCGTGATCTTTATTCTAAGCAAAAAAAAAATTGTGATTCTCATTTTGGCCAGAATCGTGCAGCTCTACTCTGTCTCATTTAACTTGCAAAGGTCCCTAGATATTAAAATGATTGTCACTGTTTGAAATGTTTGCACTCTTGAATGCAGCCCTAGCAGTCCTGGAATGTGCTGACATTATCCAGCTTACCTGACACTACCCATAACATCCATGCATGTTTTGGAGAGCTATACATAATGTGATCCTAATCAACAAGATAAACACACAGCCAAGAGCAGCCATGGCACATATAAGAAAGACTAGACAGAAAAGTACAAAAAAACTTCCCCATAAAACATTTCTCATTGAGACATAAACAAATAGGAGAGCAGAGAAAGGGGAAGTGACGGGGGATTACTTTTTATCTTTGTGAATGAATATATCCCTTTCTGAGCCTGGTGTGTCCCTGCTTCTCATCAAAACCCCCCATCTGCCTATTTCTGGGGTACTGAGGCTATTATTGAGTAGCTCTCCTCCCTCAGGAGCCATTAATGCAGAAATCACCGAGCTGCCAATCACCTGCATCAGGAAATGTGTTCTTTTACAGCAAGCCGCAATGTTTGTCCCTTGTCATTTCCAAGTCACTTAGTTTGAATCTGTGAACACAGAAGCCAAACATTTTGTCTTTGAAATGTATAACAGATAAGTGAGTACAACAAAGGCACCCTGGCAGCTTGTGACTCACGCTAAAATGTCTGCCTGTGTTTTGACTAAATTCCTAAAAGCATTACACATACATCACTTTATTAAGCCTATGTGTCATGAACTCTTTTGCGCTATTTACTTTTCGAAAACCTTTACATATTACCTTAAAAGACTGCGAATACCAACATGATTACTCATACGAAATGTATAGCTAGTAGTAGTTAGTGACATTCAACTGGACTTGTTCTATAATGTTCAAGATGATTTGTAGATTATCCAAGCAGCTTCTTAGAAAATGTTCTTTTATTCTTCAAATTTCTTTTTTTTTTAAATGTACCTAGGTAACTAAAGCAACAATCTGAATATCATTTTATTTATCCTTTTTTTATATAGTACATGAATTGCTGAGCACAAGTAAGTAGGTGGTTTCTGTGTAAAAAAGAAACAATGTTTTACTGCAGAGTTTTTCTTTTTTTTTTAGGAAGGATTTTGCTAAAGGTTGGAAGGAGTTTTCCTGCACCAAGATCAATTCTGTGTCACACACTGCCATCTGGTGGCCAATGCAAGCACCATTAGAACAAAATCTGCAAACATTTTTCTTTAAAATGTATTTCCACTTTTTCAGCCAAACTAGGATAACTTTATATATGTTACATGCTCCCATTAACACAGGAACAAATATTTAAAAATTGCAGGTTAACTTGTTAAAAAGATTTTTACTTCCTAAAAAATCCTTACTTACCTCGTGATGTTTAGGAGGGGGCTGTGGAGTAAAGTTTAACTACGTTCACTTAAAAAAAAAATAATATTTTTACGGGTAAAAAAGTGTGCATTTATTTTAATTTTTTTCTCAGGAGCCTGCAGAGCATTGCACCAACAGTCGGTAATCATGGTTACAATGTCAGTCTCCTGAATAGTCTTCCTACAGCTCTATGCAGATACCTCTATATGGGCTGTCAGTTTCAGAGCTGCAAGAAGACTGAATAGACTAAGAGTGCACTCACCATTGCAGTCCATTGAAATCGCAATGGCAAACGGGACTTGTAGTGTCTTCATTCACTGATTAATGTGAATGAATGATGCAGATGTGCAGGTGGAACCTCGCACAGCCACGCTGTGACAGCAGATGCGAAATGGACAGAAATGTGACAGCAGGTGCAGGAAGAGGATCCCCTACCCACTGTCATGGAAGATGATCGGGACGAGGATGGGATGCTGTATTGTAACATGTAACATTGTACACTCTAAATAAAGGGCGAACATGTCACGTTACCAAAGGAGAACTTATTCTTTAACATAATTAACCCTGTTTTTCTGTGTTCACAGTTTCTCTTTATAAGCTGTAAATTTGATTTGAACACCGTCTGTCCTAGTAAAGGGTTTAAAATGTAGAAAGCACCCTCCTGCATTGTACTTTACATTATTGAGATATAGCTCACTTTGCGTGGGGGCAAGGACACTGTGAGACTGTTAAGAAATTATTTGATACAGCTATGACACATTCCCATCAGAACTGTCTCAAATGTAAGAAAAAGGAAAAAAAGACATAACATACTGTATATTGTTTTTTTTTCTCAAATTTGACTGCAAAATTGGAAATATTACCACTTTACCGATGTTCCGGTATTCCGCTTCGGAAGTGCTGCCCATTCATTCCACTGGCAGGGGCGATGTAGGAGTGGTGTATACACTGCTCCCGCACTGCCCCAAAGATGCAGCTTGCAGGACTTTTTTTCCTGTCCTGCAAGCGTACCGCCCCAGTGTGAAAGCATTTGGGCTTTCACACTGGGGTGGATTGGGGGGAGTATTTCAGGCGCTTAACAGGCGCTGCTTTTAGCTGTAAAGTGCCTGAAAACGTCCCAGTGTGAAAGGGGTCTAAAGTTTTTTTTTTTTTTTACCTTATTTCTTTCACTACATTAAGGTAATAACATTCCCACTACCTGTCCCACCCACTGCCTGTCCCTAAACACTTAGGCGCCTTTCATACTTGTGCAACTCCAAAGTTGATGCCACTTTGATGCAACTTCTATGCAGTTTTGATGCCACTTTGGCTTTGACCGATAATAATGGACAACTGTTGCACAGCTGTTGCACGCATAACATTCAGGGGCAACTTACAATTTTTAAGGGTTTACATTGCAGTCTATGGCATTCAAGTTGCATGAAAGTTGGACCAAAGTAGTGCAGGAACCTTATTTAAGTCATACATATTTGAACGGTTGTCATTGAAAAACATGTGGTGCGACTTAGTGTCCAAAGTCGCATGACAAGTCGGACAAGTGTGAATGAAGCCTTACCTGGTTCCTGTCACCTCTCCATCACTGTCTTCGCTGCAGTACCATTGGTCTCAAAGGAGAAAATGAGCATGGGGGAGCTATAGGCTCCTGCTGCTGCCAGTCAAACTCCCATGAAGAGGGAATAGAGGCATGGCTTACTGGCGATGTGGGTGTCTATGGACATGCACAGCCCGGCTCAGGAGCGCACATGCACATGCATGGGTGCCTCTTTAGCACCTGGCTTGATGCGTGTGCACCCGGAGGAAAGAGAAGCTGATAGCACCTGCAAGGCACTGTCAAAATAGGATGTAAATTACCTTCCTGTACAATGTCATTGCACAGAGTAGGTTCTACCTCTTTTTTATTTTAAACAAAAAAAAAACTATAGCTTTTAGTATCACTTTAAGCTTATAATCTAGTGCATTCTGTGAATGATACATAACCATAAATACACATGCAGTTGTACACAATTGTACAAATGTATTTTTAACAAGGAATACATAAATGCATAAG
>BLSH010269366.1:365932-376015 GCA_018402905.1 Glandirana rugosa
CAATTTACTACCTCCGGGTCCCAAACCCCTATATAGAGGTCTCCAATCCTCTTCGTCTTCCCACTCCCTCCATTACACCCTTACGTTAAATATACTTCTCTATACAGGGTCACAGGACCTGTAAAGAACACACACACCTAAATCTTATTCGTCGTCAACCACCCACGTCATTATTCCTCTCCCGTCTTCACTCCCACTATATATATTCGACACCCCACCTCTTCTCCCCGTTTCCTCTCAATCGAATTCTTATCTCCCGTTTCGACAGTCTTCCTCACCATCTCTCATCTCCGAACCCGGACTTTTTTTGAAAAGTTCGGGTCCGGGTCCGGGTCCCGGACACCCCAAAGTTCGGTACGGACCCGAACTTTACAGTCCGGGTTCGCTCAACTCTACTCTCTACCACTCCTTCTGACAGCTTTGCCCTCTATTCTTAAGCTAACTCTCCTTTGCCCCTCTTCTCCACCCCACAGCTTATATATATCACCCTCACTTCTGCCCTCTCCTTATTACTGCACCCACCAACTGCTGCTTATTCTAAATCCACACACACAAGAAATGTCCAGGACACTGGGACATATCTCTTCATATAAATTGCATTCCCACATTACCTCCCTCACCCTTCTGCTTCTCCTAACCTCTGGAGATATATCCCCAAACCCTGGGCCTCCATCATTTAACTGTACAACACACACCCATTACCCCACACCCCCTGGCAGCAGCCACAATATACACAATTTAGTGCCCATTTCTCTTCTTCCCAAGACCAGACTCCCTTTCTCTTGCGCCCTTTGGAATTCATGCTCTGTCTGTAACAAACTCACTTCTCTCCATGACCTCTTTATTGCAAACTCATTTCATTTTCCTGCCATTACTGAAACCTGGCTTCATGAATCCGACACTGCGTCCTCTGCTGCCCTATCCCATTGTGGTCTTCTCTGAACACACTCTCCCAGATCCAGTGGACGTAAGGGAGGTGGTGTTGGAATCCTTCTAGCCCCTCATAGCACCTTTCAGGTACTTCACCCACCTCCCTCTCTGTCACTCTCCTCTTTTGAAGCACGTTGTATTCGTCTTTTCTCTCCAGTTTCTCTAAGGATAGCTGTGATCTACCCCTGGACTGGTATCAACCTTTCTTGATGACTTCTCTGCCTGGCTACCCTATTTTCTCTCTTCTGAAATCCCCACAATCATTCTCTGTGACCTCAACATCCCTATTAATACTAACACTCCTGCTACTTCCAAACTTCTCAGTCTAAGCTCCTCCTTTGAACTGAAGTAATGGATACATGACCCTACTCACTCTGAAGGCAATACCCTTGACCTAGTTTTCTCCCACCTATGCACTCAGTGCAACCTCTCCAACTATCCATTCCCTCTCCTCCACCTCCTCTCCCTCCAACCACCTAAAAGGTACCCGCAGAAACCTACGTCATCTCAAACCTTCTCTTCTCTACTCAGCTACTGACGACCTATATGACAAAATCTCACCCCTATCCTGCACCGACCTAGTCACTTCTGTCTACAACACTTCACTTCTAGCCTCAATGGACTCACTGGCCCCCCTCACTACCCACAGGATTAGGCCTGATCCATTTAACCTTGGCAAACAGTTGATACTAGAAGCTTGAAAAAACACAGCCATGCTCATGAGCGCCTGTGGCGTAAGACAAAGTCTCAGAAAGATTTCAACCAATACAAAACTGCCCTCCAAAAATACAATTCCTGCCTCCTCACTGCCAAGCAGACCTATTTTATCACTCTCATTAAAAACGTATCATCCTGTCCCCGTTAACTCTTCTCTACCTTCAACTCTCTACTTCATCTGCCACTGCCTCTACCCACCAACTCACTTACTGCCCAAGAGATCGCCAATCACTTCAAACTGAAGATTGATACAATTCGGGAGGAGATCTCTGCTGTTCAAATACCCTCCATGCTTTACACTTCATGCCCACAGGTCCAGTCATTACTTCCCTCTCTCAACCCCACCACTATAGACGAGGTTGCTAAACTACTTGCCAATGTCCATCTCACCACCTGCCCTCTGGATCCTATTCCCTCGCAAATGCTACGTTCACCCTCTGGCTCTATTCTACACTCTCTCACTCACATCTTTAATCTCTCCCTCTCTTCTGGCATCTTTCCCAACTCTCTAAAACATGCACTAGTTAGTCCCATACTTAAAAAGCCCTCCCTGGACCCATGCAATCTTGACAACTTCTGCCCCATCTCCTTGCTCTCCTTTTTATCCAAACTTCTTGAACGTCTGATCTACAACCGACTGTGCGACCACTTTGCTGATAATAGCCTTCTTAATCCCCTTCGGTCTGGTTTTCGTCCTCAACACTCCACAGAAACCGCTCTCCTAAAACTAACAAACATTCTACTAATGGCCAACACCAATGAACACTTTTCTGTACTTCTACTCCTGGACCTCTCTGCTGCCTTTGATACTGTTGACCACCCCTCCTCCTCAAAAAACTCCACACTTTTGGTCTCCATGATTGTACTCTTCGCTGGTTCTCCTCCTACTTATCCAACTGCACCTTTAGTGTTATTTACAATTGAACTTCCTCCTCTCCTCTTCCTTTCTCTGTTGGAGTACCCCAAGGTTTTGTCCTTGGACCTCTCCTATTCTCAATCTACACATCCTTCCTGGATCAGTTGATAGCCTCCCATGGCTTCCAATACCAGGTCTATGCTGACGACACCTAAATCTATTTCTGTACTCCCCAGATCAGTCCCGCTGTCTGCTCATGTATCACTAATTTACTAACAGATATATCAGCCTGGATGTCACACCACTTCCTCAAACTCAATCTATCCAAAACCAAACTTATAATTTTTCCTCCCCCATATGCCCCTTCCCCTGATCTCTCTGTCTGGCACAACTATAAACCCATCCCCACATGCCAAGGTCCTAGGTGTAGTTCTGGACTGTGAACTCTCCTTTAAGCCCCACATCCAATCACTGTCCAAATCTTGCCGCCTCAACCTCCGCAACATCTCCAAAATATGCCCCTTTTAACCAACTACACAACAAAGCTCTTAATCCACTCCCTGGTCATCTCTCGTCTCGACTACTGCAACTCCCTTCTCATTGGCTTACCTCTACCTAGGCTATCCCCCCTTCAATCCATCATGAATACTGCTGCCAGACATATCCACCTTACCAATCACTCTGTATCTGCTACTCCTCTCTGTCAATCCCTCCACTGGCTTACACTAACCCAACATATTAAATTCAAAATACTAACAACTACTTACAAAGCCATCCACAACTGAGCCTCCAGTTACATCACTAGCCTAATCTCTAAATACCAACCTATTTGTTCTCTTTGTTCTTCTCAAGATCTCCTGCCCTCTAGCTCCCTCATCACCTCCACTCATGCTAGCCTCCAGGACTTTTCCAGAGCCTCTCCAAACCTATGGAATGCCTTACCCCAAACTGTCCGATTATCTTCTACTCAATTAGCTTTTTGACGATCCCTGAAAACCCTCCTCTTCAGAGAAGCCTATCCTACCCACACCTAACAACTGTATTTTCATTTTCTCCATCAGCTCATCCCCCACAGTTATTATCTTTTGTCCCTCTTGACCCTCCTTTCTAGATTGTAAGCTCTAATGAGCAGGGCCCTCTGATTCCTCCTGTATTGATTTGTATTGTAATTATACTGTCTGCCCCCATGTTGTAAAGAGCTGCGCACACTGTTAGCACTATATAAATCCTGTATAATTATAATAATAATAATTTCATTTTCAATCTGCAGTGCTGATTCTGTACACAGCTAATGTAGGGTAAACCTCCAGAAATATAATTTCCTGCTTGTGTGAATGGCGCACTGATTTTCCCAGTCTGCACCAAGATACAAATCCGATTTTAGGCATCCTCTGCAACAAAAATGTAATTTTTGGTGAGATGCTCCTAAAGGATTAATCACTTCTAAAGGGATGCAGACCCTGCCATTATCTTCATTAGAGCAGTGCAAACGCAGCAAGTTGATTAAAAGTGAAAAAAAATCACTACCATTCAGAATCAGTATACGAAATACATAGAAGAACAAAAAGCTTTTTCTTCAGAGCAGAAACAGGTAAGAGTCCGCAACTAAGTTTGTTTGTTAAAATCCCTGCATTGCTCATTGTTTTTTTCTCAACAAAAGTGAAGTTACTCTTTAGGTAGCATTAGGTTGGAAAGAATCAGAGTGATTGACTCAGAGACCATATGACCAAAGACCTTGGCTATTTTTTTTCTCAAGAAAAATTGAGCCGATCTTTAGGTGGCATGAGGTTGGGAAGAATCAGAGTGATTTGCTCAGAGATCATGTCACCAAGACCCTAGTTCTTGGTTCCATAAGCAGCACTGGTGGAAAATTGCAGCACTGTTTTCTCTAGAAAAGGTACATATTTCAGGCTTTCTATAAATCTTTAAATATCCACCTTAGAAGGCCTTCTAACATAGCATTAAAATAACATTTGCTTTACTGATGCTTGATATCAGTTGAGTATGGCTAATTAAAACAGCTTTTCATTTTTAATTGAACCCTATAGACTACACTAGCCATCCTGGAAACCATTATTTAGCAAGTAATGCCTGTGAAACATATCCCCACCCTTCTTAAATATTTGTTTTGACTGGAAGATCTTTGTTGCAATCCCCTTGGGCTCCTTATCATAGAAGAAAGCTTATCTATCATTATTTCTGATAACATATGTATGCACATTATCACTTTCAACTTATCTTTCGGTGTCAGGCTTCTATAAATATATTAGCCATAATTCATAGCTCCACTGTATTCCCTGGTGATTTAAAAGACAAACAATCCCCCCTTATAGGATCCTCAGGTCAAGGCTGCTGTACACTTTCTGTGTATCAGTTTAAATTGAAGTGAAAATGTTTTCAGACACTATTCCAAGAGCCTCACCTTATGAATTAATTACCAGGGTGCTTTAAAAAGAAAATATCTGAGATGATTCCATTACGTTAACGCTTCCAGCAACATCAATAAGCTCTTTACTGTGTCGTTTTATCTGAGCACTTAAAGAATTTACGATATGGGGTGCAGACAGTACAGATAATATAAGCACTTTGGAATGCCTCCACTTCTCTATAGTGTGTGTACTAAATTGCTGCTTGGCTACATAACTCTGCATACTATAACATTGAAGCAACAGGTTTTTTTTACTGTATATGCAACTATTTTAGGAGCGTACTGCTATATTTGTCCTCCATCAAGTTGAATGCTTATTCCCGCAGATCAGTAAAGAAAATAGAGGTTGATTTACAAAAATCATACTTTTTACAGCCCAGGTGAATAGATACCATAGGCTTGAAAGCGCTGAAAACAGTGGCACTCTTTTGATTTGTGCTACCAGCATAAAAATTCTACAGGGCCTAAGAAAGACTGCGTTCTCATCAAAGATAAATTAATGTTTATAGATCAGTCTACCCAAAACTGATATTTTAGTGGTTGGTAGATAAAAATCCAACATGAATTTTAAGTTTAAATTAGCTACAGTCCAGGTGCATCAAAACAAAAGGTGTGTATTGTTTTAGAATCTCTTTTCTTTAGAAAGCAGCCTGAGTAAAAAAAAAAAGTATGTCCCCTACCAGCATGCTGCAGAGAAAGACCCTAGATAATTAGTTTTTGTTTATTCAGCCAGCAAGCTGAATTAAAAAAAAAAGGAATGAATTTCCCCATCCACACAAGCGAGGTGGATGGAGGAATCCGCTGTGCTGGAACATTGCATTCTCACGGCACTGTCAAAATATACTGATGGTTGGCTGAAGCCAATCGATAGAAGGTTTCCAACATTCCAGTTTGACTGAAGTCAATCTAAAGATTGACTTCTGATGAACAGTGACAACCACATATGAATCAACATTCAGCCAGTCCCTGCTGGAGCGGCCATATTTTAATTAATCTATGACCAGCTTTAATCTCTGTGTAGAAGCAGAGATCTCTGAGAGGTCCAATATGCTCCTTGCTGAGTCTGCTCTATAGATCAACAATTTGTAAAGCTGATATTTGGTGATTGGAAGAGTCTAAATCAGCAGGGTATTGTCAGGATTCTGCAGAAAGACCACTGCTTCCACGCAGAGAACAAAGGTCCTTTTCTACAACATTCTGGTAGGGGACACCTTTTGCACATCTTTTGTTTTGATGTATTTGGAATGCAGTTAGCTGATTTAGCCTAGGTTCAGGCAATTTTTATCTGATTTTCAATGCGATTACGCACTGCAACTTTGTTGCATTTTGGATGTGGCTTGCATATTTTTGGGGACCAAAATTAAGCTGTAATCACACCGAAATAGTACAGGAACCCTTTCCAAAATGGTGCAGTGCTGTGTTGCATTGATGTGAACAGGCACCTTTGAAAACATTGGGGTTGATTTACTAAAGGCAAATATACTATGCACTTTGCAAGTGCATTTGCTCCAGAGCTTAATAACTGTGGCAAAGCTTTACTTTGCAAACAATAACCAACCACATGTAAGAAAAAGGAAAAAAAAAACAGCAATTTTGCTTGCATGTGACTGACTGGATGATGGAAGTCAGCAGAGCTTCTCCTTATTTACTAAGCTCTGTAGCAAGTCTATTTGCCTTAGTAAATTAGCCCCAATACGACTTCCAATGTCATGCAATTCTGTGCGACTCAAATCGCATCACAAATTGCATGTGAACCATGCCTTAAATTGAGAGTTCAGTTTGGCTTAAAATCACCTAGTTGATTTTTTAGATCTCACTTGATTTATCATATCTACACACATCACAGCAAGAACAAAGTGGTCCTTCTTCCTCATCCTTTAGAGTTTTGTATTTATTTTTATTTTGCAAGAGTGCAACTAGAGGAGTGGGAACATCCAAAGATGGATGGGAACACCTAAAACTTCACGAGTGGGAATAGAACCAGGAACTATGGTGGGGAGGTCATGTCATTGGATCTCCTAAAGAAGCATAAGAAACCATCAGCTAATTTAGTAACTATACGTGTAATATAACTGTTGGGTGTACTTACCCTTTAAGGCAGTGGTTCTCAACTCCGGTCCTCGGGACCCACTAACAGGCCAGGTTTGCAGGATAACTGAAATACATCACATTGTGATATCATTTGCTGCTCAGTGATTGCAGTATTCTAGTCTGCATCTCCCCAAGGTAATACTGAAAATCTGGCCTGTTGGTGGGTCCCAAGGACAGGAGTTGAGAACCACTGCTTTAAGTAAAAGTAAAAATAATGAAAAGGTAAACCTTTTTTTTAAATTTTTTATTGTTGGTAGGTTGGCTTGTGTAAAAAAACTATGGCTGACAAGATATTGTATGACAGACAATTTAACAACTCCATCACAATCCAGCAGGAAAATTATGCCCAGTAGGTTTTAATTTGTGCTTACACATTGAGGGATGAGCCAGCTCCACATGTACTTACTTGTATAAACAGTAATGGAGGATTCCACAGCATGCACTGAACATACACTGAATATTTATGTTGGACAATTCCCCTCCTGAAACTGCTAATGGAAATGTATGTCAGGTGAATAGGGGATTATACAGGGTCAACCAGCACATATGGCCAGCATAAGTGTGGTTTAAACTACAGGTGAAATAAGATCTGTGATTGTGTTTCCAACTACTGTGACAGATGTCCTTCACTGACTACTTTTCAGCACATTAAATGCGGTCACCATTCTACACTCTGTAGCAATTACAAGTATTTCTTATACTTTTAATTCTGCTGCCACACACTTAACAAGAGTCTAAATGACCGTGCAGGTGTCAAGCAACCACACATTATTACTTTTAATTATTCAGTGCTTTTCCTTTAAGTACCAAGTAGTTAAAATGTAATTTTGGGAGACAGTGTAATGAGAGAGCTATGCTTCGTAATTGCAATCAAATCTGTCCTTTTGAATAGTTCCTGAACTCCTGCAAGCCCAGTAAATAGAATAGGTAGCTATGCAATGTTACACAATGTACTAGTGCCTGGGAAAGGGCGGTCATTGCCATTAGCAGCATTACAGACTTGGATTACATGTAGTGTAGTGATTCTTATTCCTTCTGCTAGGTCTGCCTGTTTGCTGCAAACTCACACTATTGATTTTGTGATCTCATGCTATTTTCCTGTTTATCATTTTTAATTGTCTCATTGTTGCCTTGAATTTGCACTTAGTTGTTTTTCCCACGCAGTACACAGGAAGCCATTCTATGGCGTTTCGCTTCCTTAGATTGATTCTCACAGGGTCGAAGTCCTGCCTACTCCTGTGCGCTTTGTAATCTGTGAAAGAGTCCTCGTTTATCCAACCTCAGGAGACTTCCTTCCTAGGACCCTGTGCAGACAGTAGCCTAATCATGTCTGTTCCCAATAAGAGCTCCATATAACTGTACCATTCTTGTCCAAGGACCTGTCGCTGCACTTTTGACAGATAGTTACTGGCATTTTTTTCCCTTCAGCCTCACATTAAACTATATTTTAAGCAGCTTATTGCAAAAATAGACACTAGCCTATAGAATTCACTTTATTTGTAGTTTCACTTCTCCGTATTAATGCAACGTTTCTAAGCTGCCAACTAGCAGAGAAAACCTGTTGTAAAGCAATTGAAAACTTACTAAAGCTATTTGTTATGGTCCATAAATAAAAAGAATGAGTTGCTAAAAGAAAGAAAAATCCCCAGTTTCTTAGGAAGCTAAGATTCCTGATTTATACTGAGGAAGACAATCTTTAATACCTAATGGGCTTTTCTGACATCCAGCGGCAATGATTAATTTCATGCATCCACAGGATATACCTTCCATTGAGAATGACCACTTTATACAGACATCCCACTGAGAAGTGAAAAAATGAATGTGTATTATTAATTCTGCTACTGAATGGTAATGCTTCATAACACAGCAGGGTTTATGCTCAGAGCCAGCAGTGGAGGGCAATGTCAATGTATTGACTATGTTCTCTCATTGTACTTTCAGATGTACGATATGATGAACTAAAAGCACATTTGTCGTGTTACCAGCTTCTTTCCAAAAAAAAATCTTGTTTCCTTTTAATTTTGTATTGAGTTCTTTTCAGTGCATTGACAGACTATACAAGTCCTCTTGTAACACTCTTTCAGCTAATGTTTTTGGATTGTAACATGCATGCCAGCAATGTTCTTATAAAGAACAGCTATTGTGAATTTTAAGGTGCAGTTATAGGTGTTTACTGCAGTTCAAAAACGCACAGTTGCCAACAAAAATTTCCAATGACAATTTTTTGCTGTAAATCCAGCAAGCAATTTTAGGCAGAGAATATAATTTAATTAGGAGAGGGGCATTCATGTAAAATGGGTGTAGTTCCGCAAGAGGCATATTGTTAAACTATTGTACAATATGATTAGAAAATACAGGAAGAATTATCATAACACTAAGAAAAACACAGCCAAAAAGGTACTGTTCCTTAGTAAATAATTTATGTATTAATTTAACTAGCTACAACTTTTAGCCTGTACATCCTATTTAAAGTATCTATTTAAAGCAAGCCAGCAGCTCTTGCAGAGAATACAGTGATAAGCACCAAGCAAAACATAATTTGACCCTGACCTTTCCTGACTGATGATGGGTTGAAGGTTTTTGTAGGTGCCAAAGATAGGTTTTGTGTAATTATAGTAAAGGAAAAGAGACATGGGACATTTAAGGTGCCAAGACACATAGATTTATAAAAATATCAAACATGTATTTAAACAATCATTAAAAGCTGCAATAAACATTACAGACAGTATCCATGTGATTGAAATGTGATAAAGTTACATCAGTTCTCAACATGTTTCACCCTTGAACTGCTTCCTCAGGAGAATTGTTTGACAATACTGTTTTCTAATCACTAAGAATCAAAAATGATACAATTAGAAAATACATATTTCACACACTTGAATATATAATGTAGACACAACACTTTAATCTACCTCATCTATATAAGCCCAAATCTATATCCTTTCTGGTCTTCCAGGGGAATCCTAGCATCTGGGCATCTACCCAGAAAGTAACTAACAAATTACAAACCACTAATTGGAAAAAAGGCACTGGAGCAGGGAATCAAACTAGAAATTAACAA
>BLSH010269366.1:409306-425829 GCA_018402905.1 Glandirana rugosa
TTGACACTTCCTACCCCAGTTACGATAATTATTGCCCCCCTTTACATTACCCCCCACACATAGCATTGACCCCATCCTTCACAGTTCCATGCCCTTTCCTCCCTTCACTCTCCTACCTTTCATAGAGTGGAGAGCAGGAGGCAGGACAATCTTGAACTGAAGGCAGAGGTGCAGCAGCACGTGATGGGGTGCAGGAGCTGTTGGGTTAACTTTTCATATTAGCAAGCTGGTGATTGGCTGCTAGGACTGCCTCCTAGCAGCCAATCACCTCCTGGTTAACGTTAAAAGTTCATTCAGACAGCTGCCTCTCTCCATGCAGTGCTGGTCCTGCCCCCACTCCAGAATTGTCCCACCTCCCACCATCTTCTATTTTCTGCTAGTGATAGTGGTGGAGATTGGGGACAAAAGAGGCAGCAAAATGGCATGATCACGGCGGTCCAGATAGAGCAGTAGCTTGGGCTCGACATGGACTGCGGTCTGCCATTTAGTGATTCCAGCTCTAGAGGGTATGTGGTTAAAATTGCAAAATTTATAAATAAATAACATGCTTTAGGGATGATCTGACCCTGCCTGTGAAGTACTTCATTTGTATTATATACTGTGTACACCATTCTATGGCAAAAGTGACAATTTCAACGAAAAAAGGCTGTTTAATTTACTGGGAACTGATAACTCCCGACTGCTTTACTCTGCTTGTAAACAAAATGGCCAGAGATTCTCTTCATATATATACCAGACCTTTTTCCTAGGTGAGGATCTGGTATAGATGTTAAGTAGATTCCCTTGCTTGCAAAACAATTGTAGCACTGTCCCTATAGAAGTGTGTAGACTTCCCTGGGCCTCCCCTTGATTATCTTGTTGCCAGTTAATAGGTGTTTTCACACCACCAAGCATACTCTCATCTGCTCGTTATCCAATAATCAATCCAGGGTGTTTGGTTTTTTTGGGATTTATTGTTGTAACTCGGATGTGTGAAGGGAATAGTGGGATACTCCGACTGGAACTATTTACAGATGAGGACAACTCTCACTAGGCCTCACCAAGTTGAATGTGGTAGCAGACTCTCTGTTATAAAATACAGCATTTGTATGGGAGAAATATGTCCTTTGCTTGCTCTGGCAGCAGACTTGATGAAACTGTTTTATCTTCAGGACACTCACTAGAATCCCCTTTGGCTGACACTCGTCCACTGACGCTACTAGCTGAACGGAGGGTCCTCACAAGACAGGCCCCATGACACAGATCTGTACTCACAGTAGGCAGGAACAGATTCTTCCTGGTGTGTCTTCCTTCCAGTCAGCTTTGCAGGACATCTGGGTTGCAGCTTTACTCAGATTCAGGCCTTCAGGTCAACCACCTGAGGCCACATGGCAGCCTGTGCAGAGGAGGGGGAGCCCCGCCCTCCCTCTGGGACCCTGCTCTCCAGCCAAAGACCCTAAGCATATGTGCCCTTGGCATATATATGGCCACCCAGCATGCATTGAGGCACTTTCCTCTGCCAATGGCCAGGGCTGTAACTATGTCTATGCTCTTACTTGTAAGGTTTCCTCCCACTGTCCAATATGCCCCATAGTATTGGACCAGTGTGAAACATTCAGACAACATGAGTAGCATCTGAGCACCATGAGCAGACCCTATCAATGGATTAATTTTCCCTGGTAGACAGAGAGCATCTAAATTTACCTGGCAGCCTTCCTGGTAAGCAGAAAGACCCAAAAACTATACTCTCTTCTAGCACCGACCTAGGAGGGTGCTACACAATTAGATGTGAGAGGGGAGAACTGGAATAAGCTTATCCTACAATGTGAAACACTCTGGATAGATCAGTTAGCAGCAACTATTCCTCCAGGGTTTAATGAGATCAACACCTATAAGCCTTTTTTAATACTTGTGTGCCCCCTTTTTATTTGACTTCTAACATAATAATAATAATAATATTTTCTGTTCGGGCGGCAGTAAATATAAATATACAGTGGGTAAAATAAGTATCACCATTTTTCTAGAGAAATATATTTCTAAAGTTGCTATTGACATGACATTTTTACCACATGTCAGTAACAACCAATGCAATCCATACATATAAAGACATCAAGACAAATAAAATCAGAAATAAAGTTATGTGTAATAAAATGGAATGACACAGGGAAAAAAGTATGGAACACCTGAAGAAAAGGAGGTGCAAAAGAGCATGGAAAGCCTAGACACCAGCTGAAACAGTAATTAGAAAACAATCCTGCCCCTTGTCAGTAGAAATTAATATCAACTGGTTTAGTCTCAACTGATGGCCTATAAAAAGGTGTTTGATTACCAAGGTGTCACACAAAAACATCTCATGATGGGTAAAAGCAAAGAGCTCTCTCAAGACCTTTGCAACCTTATTGTTGCAAAACATACTGATGGCATTGGTTACAGAAGGATTTCTAAACTTCTGAATGTTTCAGTGATCACTGTGGAGGCCATAATTTGGGCACGACCAGGTACTCCTCGCAAGATTTCTGACAGAGGAGTGAATTAGCAGCTACAATGTTTCAAAGAAATTAATAAGTAATGCACTCAACCGCCATGGTCTGTATGCATGCTCACCATGCAAGACTCCATTTCTGAAGAAAAAGCAATTTGAAGCTTGTTCAAAGTTTCCTGCACAACATTTAGACAAGCCTGTGAAATACTGGGAGAATATAGTCTGGTCAGATGAGACCAATATTGAACTCTTTGGATGCCATAATACACACCAGGTTTGGAGGTCAAATGGCACTGCACATCTCCCTAAAAACACCATAGCAACAGTGAAGTTTGGAGGTGGGAACATCATGGTGAGGGCGGGGCTGTTTTTCAACATACAGTACTGGCAAACTTCATATCATTGAAGGAGGATGAACGGAAAAATGTACCAAGACATTCTTGATAAAAATCTGCTACCATCCACCAGGATGATGAACAAGGGTGGACATTTAAGCAAGGCAATGATCCCAAACACAAAGTCAAGGAAACTCTTAATCTGTTTCAAAGAAAGAAAATAAAGCTGCTAGAATGGTCCAGCCAATCACCTGACTTGAATCCAATAGAAAATCTATGGAAAGAACTAAAGATCAGAGTTCATAGAAGAAGCTCACGGAATCTTCAAGGTTTGAAGGCTGTTTGTGTGGAAGATTGGGCCAAAATCACACCTCAACAATGCACACATTTTTCCATATAGGAGGCATCTTGAAGCTACATAGTTACATAGTTAGCCAGGTTGAAAAAAGACACAAGTCCATCTAGTTCAACCAATCAAAAACCCCAGCAAAGCATGACCAAATTTGCTATAGCGGGGAAAAAATTCCTTCCTGATCCCCTGAGAGGCAATCGGATATTCCCTAGATCAACTTTACCTATAAAGGTTAGTAGCCAGTTAAGCTGTCATTACCAACAAAGGATTTTGTACCAAGTATTAACCTCCCTGGCGGTATGATTATTTCAGATTTTCGGTGCCGAAAGCGGTACATTATTTTGCATGGAAATTTGGCGTTTTATATTGCAGGCTTGTAATTCTTAGGAATAACTCACTTAAATCTGTCCAAACAAGAGTCTAGTAGACATCCTGGGTTTGAAACATGAAATCATAAATTATAATATAATAAATAACTAAAAATAATTATCAAAAATAATAACGTAATATTAATAAAATGTATTCAGTAATGTAATCAAACCAAAAACACTGAAATTTGCTCAGTTGCAGAATTGTCACTGTTGTCACTTTCAGTGTCTGATGATAAATTTCCCCAAAAATCTGTATCACTCAATTCTGCAAATTATTCTTATTTACTATCGGTGTTTTCTAGCTGATCAAAAACCACTTTTGACGCAAAGGGACACTTTTTGGTTGCCATGGACATTCTCAAGTTTCCAGGCAGAAAGAATGACATATATAATATAAAAGTGCATGCAGGGCACTGGACAAAGCACTAGAGACAAAGGGGATGTGAAATGATTTCATACAGTAATGTAATGTTACACATTACAGTGTACTGTATGTTTACTGTGTGTTTCACTTTTTGAATTTGCTGCCAGTCTCCGTCCCCGTGCGACGCAACACTCGCAGGGAACGGAGCCCGGCACACAGAGGCATCGGGTGGAGGACACAGCCCGCAGACACGGCGGGGGACATCGCTGGAACCAGGAGACAAGGTGAGTAATGCTGCCTGGATCCAGCAATGCAATCCCGAGTGTTACCGCTAATGGTACTGAAATTCCACCCCGAGCCACACTCGGGAATACCCCCAGGAAGGTTAAATAAAGTTCAGTTGGTGTGTTCAATGCTTTTTCCTCATGTCATTCCATTTTATTATGCATAACTTCATTTCTGAACCCATTTGTTTTGGTGTCTTTGTATGTATGTATTGCATGGGTTGTTACCGACATGTGGTGAACATTTCATGTCAATAGCACCTTTAGAAATATATTTACCTAGAAAAATGGTGTATATATTTATTTTCCAAACACTTTTTGAGTTCTGTGACAAGCTGACATTGCTGTCAACCTGAATCAAATGCTTTGATGTATATAAGAGATAAGTGATGTCCTGGCATGTATTTGTCTAATGTCTTTGTCTGAGTTCCTTTGTGGAAGTGTTGATTATTCATTTTAATTGTTTTATATTAATTTTTCCTTCAAATTTAAATCTTGTATACATGATATTTTTTTGGTAAAATACAATTTCTTTTTCATTTTGATGTATACCTTTATGTATATTGTATGTGATGCATGGTGCACTGTGCAGCCAGACTCCTGGTTGGTGGGGTGCTAACTGGCCATGCTGTGACCTGCTCCTGTCTCTGTGTGTGGGGGCCGGCATCTGTATCTGCATTTTTTCCCGGGGGTGTGCGGTTCCTAGATGTAGGCCAACTGTTGACATTCTCTGCACTTTCCTCACCATCCACTGGCTGCTGTCCATCTTGCCAAGTGGCAGCCTTAGCCTGCATTGTCCAGGGTGGCCAATGGTGCAGACAGTGTCTGCCTTCCATTGCAACCCTTTGTGTTGCACTGTGCATGCACCGATCTTGGCGCATGCGCAGTTTGGAACATGGTCCAGTGACGTCATCCACCGGTTGCGGTTTGGCGGGATGTTGACAGGCAGAATCTGGATATATAAGGGGTGGGCTCCCTGTCATATGGTGTGTTTATCTGGCAGTATTGTGGAGTTGCATGGCTTTGATGGTGAGACATACTCTAGCATGCAGGAGGTATGTGGACCAGTATATCTTTACAAACCTTGTCATTTTTGCCTGTTTACTTCTTTATTACAGGATCTTTAAGAAGTGTCTAGTTCCCTCACCATGTGAACTTACCAAGATACAGATTGCCACTTTATCTAATAGACGTGTACCTGCATTTTATAGTGGTTGACAATTATGCTTGGCATTATGACTATAGTGGACAATAGATACAACTTTGCAGCTACTACCCTGTGCAGTCTTGGGTTTATCATTGAGGTGAGCATTAATGTCCGCTTATCGAGTATGGAGTATTTTGTACCCAGATGAGTATCCATATCATCTTCCTTATATTCACATAGGGTAATGGTTTTGGTCTACCATGTTAGGGGACCTCTGCTTAATCCCCATACATTTCTATACACCAGCAGTTTATGATATTTCAAGGTTTTAAAGCTTTAGGTGTGTATCTATGACATTTTGCAGCTGTTGCCCTATAGCATATACAATGTTATAACACACTGTTACTTCTGTTGAAACAGAGCCCTTCACCCTTGAATTGTACCTGGCTCACTGACTTGCCACACAGAGACTGCTTTATGGTGTTCCTCTTCTCATTGATGGGTTTGGGTGAAATGCGGGGTGAGTATTGCGCCCTGACATATACTAACCATGTGGGTTCCCTGCATAGCGCATGGAAGGATATACACCCCTCGCATTTTTGTAAATATTTTATTATATCTTTGTAATTGACAACAATGAAGAAATTACACTTTGCTACAATGTAAAGTAGTGAGTATACAGCTTGTATAACAGTGTACATGTGTTGTCCCCTCAAAATAACTCAACACACAGCCATTAATGTCTAAACCACTGGCAGCAAAAGTGAGTACACCCCTAAGTGAAAATGTCCAAATTGGGCCCAAAGTGTCAATGTTTTATGGGCCACCATTATTTTCCAGCACTACCTTAACCCTCTTGGGCATGGAGTTCACCAGAGCTTAACAGGTTGCCACTGGAGTCCTCTTCCACACCTCTATAACAACCTCACGGAGCTGTTGGATGTGAGAGACTGTGCGCTTCTCCACCTTCCTTTTGAGGATGTCCCACAGATGCGCAATAGGGTTTAGGTCTGGAGACATGCTTGGCCAGTCCATCACCTTTACCCTCAGCTTCTTTAGCAAGGCAGTGGTCATCTTTGAGGTGTGTTTGGGGTTGTTATCATGTTGGAATACAGCCCTGCGGCCCAGTCTCCAAAGGGAGGGGATCATGCTTTGCTTCAGTATGTCACAGTACATGTTGGCATTCATGGTTGCCTCAATGAACTGTAGCTCCCCAGTGCCAGCAGCACTCATGCAGCCCCAAACCATGACACTCCCACCACCATGCTTGACCATAGGCAAGACAAACCAGTATGAGAGAGTGAGAGCGATAACACCATATTTAACACACCTGTTCCCTCTTCACACCTGAGACCTTGTAACACTAAGGAATCACATGACACCGGGGAGGGAAAAGGGCTAATTGGGCCCAATTTGTACATTTTCACTTAGGAGTGTACTCACTTTTGTTGCCAGTGGTTTAGACATTAATGGCTATGTGCTGAATTATTTTGAGGGGGCAGCAAATTTACACTGTTATACAAGCTGTACACTCACTACTTTACATTGTAGCAAAGTGTCATTTCTTCAGTGTTGTCACATGAAAAGATATCATAAAACATTTACAAAAATGTCAGGGGTGTACTCACTTTTGTGAGATACTGTATATATAAAACTTAGTTTATTTGAACTAATCCTCTGTATGCACTTTTCATATATATGTGTACACAGTTATACATGCATATGTATGTATGTGCACTTCTTTCTTTGTGTATTTTTGCTTACATGTACGTTTTTACTGTGTTTATATATTTTTGTCCATATCATATTTTCTGCAGACTATTACTCCTTGTAAAAACTCCTGAGGAAGTGGTCACCCCGCAAAACATGTTGAGAAGCACTAGATAGACATACACTACATAAAACACCCCCAACCTAATGGGGTAAAGACGTCCAGTTTGAAGGAGCTAATCTTTTTTCCCATGTATTCTCTCTAAATCGCCTCTTCCTTTTTTGGAGTAATGTATTGATGATTTTATAGATTGTGTAATAAAATACGATTTTAATTATCACATTCATCTAGTGTTATGTCTATGGTGGTACCATGAAAGTCCTTAGAGCCTCTAAAATTCAAATTTTTTGTATTTAAACTATTGGGAAATAGGTACAATTGTATTACAAAATATCATAGCACATTTAACTAAGTCAGGAGATGGATAAAAAAAAAAACATTTACAAGGCTTTATCGTTGCCTAGAAGCACAGTGAAGTCTATTATTAAGAAGTGGAAGGTATTTTGGTACAACTGGATGAAAGATACCAATGGAGGAAACTAGTCAGAGAGGCTACCAAGAAGCCTACATCAACTCTGAAGCAGTTGCAGGAATTTATGACGAAGAGTGGTCATTGTGTGCTGTGATAACAATATCACAAATTTCCACAAATATGGCTTGCGTGGGAGGGTTGCAAGAAAAAAACCTCTCCTCAAGAAAGGCTACATACAGTCATGAATGAGCTTTGCCAAAACTCACCTTGAAGATTCCGAGGCCACGTGGAAAAAGGTCTGCCAGAAATCTGCTGCCCTCAGCCAGATGGGAAAAGAAATTTTAACTTCCACATGATGATGACCCAAAGCACACAGCAAAATTGACCACACAGTGGCGTCATTTCAGGCTGGAAAGCAACAAAATGTGATTATTTTAAAGGGGGTGATTCTTTTCTATGCCCACTGTATATACACTTCTCTCAGCCCTCAATGTGTGGCAAGCTATCTGTGATGGTGGCTTGCTATAGAGTTATCAATAAAATGTTATGACAAATACATACATGGTTCTCTTAGCCTTGTATGCTGGCATTGCTATAATTGGGGCAGACCACTTTAGCTAGTCAGCATAGTTAATTAGTTAGTATTGTCCCTAGCAATATAAGTTAAAGGCCTCTCTCTAGAACATAGGGCATAGGACTACTCGGTTTACGTACATAGATCCTTTTGGTGTTTATAATCACATTTTAGCAGGATTACCCCTTTAGAACAACAGACGAGTGGGAGTTATTATGACTTTTATATAAAGGGCCTTAAATGTGATGTTATAATTAGACAACGTGCTAACAGCTGCAAACCTTTAAAAACACAAAGTGAAAGTAAATAGTAATCTTGTCATCATTTTCTTTCAAGGAAAGTTGTTCATCTAGAGGATTACATCGGATTAGCATGGCCAAATCAAATTTGTCATTATATACTAAAATAGTTAACTGGAGATTAAGTTATAAAACATAGCATGTTCCCTTCGTCCATTTCAACACTTTTTTTTTTGCAGACACTCAGGTACATTCACAAAAGCAAAAGATCAGTTTCATAGGAGAGATCTTATTGCAGATAAACTGCTGAATCTTTTAACAATACTCAACATTCTTCCTTTGTCTTAGATGAGATACTCGTCAGCACCTGAAAGATTATTTCAGCGAGAAGTAGAGGTTTTTGTCTTACGTCTGACCACTTCCTTTAGATGATATCGCTTATATGATTCATGTTTCACTACCATTAATACTGAATAGTACTTTAGAACAGATGTGAGCTCTTCAAGAAAATTAAAGAAACAATAGGTACATCTTTTCTAGCTTTAACCTTATGTATATCACTCAATAAATGTGATTTTGTGCTTTATGTTTCACATAAAGTAATAGTCATTAGTTGCTCAATTAATTTAAGCTTTTTTATTCATCGTTTTATTTTCTCTTGTATGTATTTATTTATCTGTATTGATCTGTTACGCCTAATTTAAAAAAAAAATTAATTAAGCTCTTTTTGTACATGAGCGATGCACAAATTGCCTTAATGGAGTTTATTTTACTTCCTTATATCCTGTTATATATAACAACACCGGCTCCTATTTCTTTGGAAACTAAAAGATAAACATAGGAGGGTACATTTGTCAAGTGTAGCAAGTCATATAGGAATTCTTCTCCAATTTGATCTTACAGTGCCAACTTTGACTATTTATTTTACATGGGAAAGTGCAGTCATGGTAGTTTTACAAGCCTGTTTAAAGTTGTTTTTCACATTTATGAGCCGTTTTCATTTATCAACCATCACACTACTGTTCCCAACACCAAGAAACATGTTTTCACTGTAATTACAGCAACTGGGACCTCTCAAGACAAGTGTTGCCTGACAACAATTTTTATTTGAACACAACAAGCTAATCATATGCACAGATAAAATAGAAGAACGTGATAAGAAGATAGTCAGTTTTGGATATATGACAGAGCCTGGGGGCAAAAGCTACATTCAGGAACAGTAGTAACAGGCTAGAAAATCTGAAGATTTCAGCCTCGGTTCACACTATGAACCGCATGTGAATCGCACAGAAACCACACCGCATTCCTGTGGATTTCACACGCAATTCCGTGTGGTGCGATTTGGATTCATTTGGAATTTGGGCTCAAATTGCCCTGCATCACATCAAAGACTTGCTGCACTGCACTGCAATTAGATCGCATGATCATTTTGTACCGTGCAACCCAGTGCAGGCAAATGCACTACACTTACAACCTGCATTTGGGGTATCATTAACTTTGTACTGACATCAGCAGCAGATTGCAAGAGCAGTGCAATTGGGTTGTGGTGCAGGAAATATGCATGGATCCCAAAAAGCATCAGTGTGAGGCTAGGCTAAAAGTCTGTTTTTATTCTAAAAACACAGGTATGCATGATCCTGTAATGCACAGCACCACTTCTATCACTCTCCAATAAACAATGGCATATCAGCCAAAAAAACGTTACTTATACCATAGTTATCACCATTGGCATTGTGATAGGCACAAACAGAATAGAAATAGCATTGTATTTGGCAGTCATTCCAAAAAAAAAATGTAAAAAAATAGGTCCCGCATGATTTTTCTCAGAGCAATGCAGCATACACTGCCAAAAGCTTTCATCCACATGTATAGCAGTGCAAGTTCATAAATACATGCACACATTGACCCGTGATATCTTCATGGATATAGACCAACAATATTCTTATTCTTTATAACTTGTTCAATGGTCCAAGCAACCACCATGGTGCATAAAGTGCAGAACACTCCCACAGGTCACCACACTCACCAGATTGATTGGCAAATAAGGCATTCCAAATTCTCCTTTTATATACCACTGGTCCTTTAGGAATAAACAATCAGATCACCATAATCTCCATTTATGACAAGGATTAGGAAGAAAAAAGTGCCCACATATCGTAATAACAAAAGTTCTCTAACCAAATTGGACCCCTCCATGAGGGGTAAGCTCTATCCACCCCCTCGTGGAAAGGGTCCAATTTGGTTAGAGAACTTTCTAAAAGACAAACCAAATGGATCTATATGCTCAATACAATACAATAATAATAATAATAATGATAAAATTACAATAATCCTAATGTGTGGGTTTTTGGTTAAGTTTTTATTCAATTAATATGAGTGTAGTATTATCCATAATATCTATTATAATTAGGCAGTCTTTATTGCCCTTATTGATTTACATTTAATAAGTGAGTAAGATATTTCCCTTATAAACTATATATGAAGGGTTAATTTTCCTATAGATCGTACAGATACGGTTAATGTGTATTGCACTTTGAAGGTCTTAATCCTATTTGTAGTATATGGGTATATGTCCTTATTTTTCCATTTTATATTTTTATATTGTTACTAAATATGTAATTTTATTTAAGGTACATGTATGCATAGTTGATGTATTAGTGATTTAGTCTACTTATACCACAGCTTTAATATTGGTTGTATAACCATTGATGAGTCACTTGGAGTAAAGTCTACCTAGGCAGGCAATGATTAAGTTGAGTAGGGAGTGTGCATGATAAATTCTGGCCAGCCATGCCCTCAGACGAAGTTGGAAGTGATGAAACCCTTCAGGGCGGGACTGGACAGCAGACAGAAGTGAAATCAAATACCGGAGGTGATGCCAAACGCCATGTCTATGCAGTTTGACAGGCGGATGTGGAGAGAGAAACCTTTGTGCGGCTGTGCAGGTTGGGAAGCACTTGATGTCTTACTATTTACTAATGGGCAACATTTTAAGCTATTTTTGTGAGTGTTTTAAACTGTTTGATTTTAATTAAATTGAATCTTATACAGGATTATGCCATGTGGGCCACTTTTTTCTTCCTAGTCATTGTCATAAATGGAGATTATGGTAAGCTGATCGCTTATTCCTAAAGGAGCAGAGCTAAATAAAAGGAGATCTTGAAATGCCTTTTTTGCCAATCAGTAAAATGAGAGGAAAATTATTTTGGTGAGTGTGGTGACCTGTGGGAGTGGTTTGCACTGTATGCACCATGGTGGTTGATTGGACCATTGCACAAGTTATAATGAATAAGAATATTGTTGGCCTATGTCCATGAAGATATCACGGATCAATGTGTGCATGCTTTTGTGAACTTTATTGAGTAGACTTCACTGCGATTTTCACTTTTGATTCAGTTTTGTGCACTTTATGATTTATTATTTGGGTTGTGCTACTGGAAAGTTTAATATGAGGTTATTCTCTTATACATTTGCATTACATTTTGATTTAAGGTGGCTGCAATCTCTCCCAGAAGGATACTATAAGAGTTTCATTATCATTATCATTTTTGTTTCTAAGCGCAGGGTATTTTGAGTTTTTTAGTGCACTGTGGTTGTGCTTTGGAGTGCTTTTACCTTTGAATGGCAAAGCAACTGTAATGCATTGTAGTAATCCACAATATAGGCCATGTCATGATGTGTATTATAATAGGAGTTATGGTGTGAATGTACCCTTACTGAACAAACACTAAGATAACAGGATATACCTCATGCAGTGTCTTTTATTTTCAGTGTGAGCAGATTGATAGATGTATATGATGAGAAAGAAACAGTAAAACACAAGCACTGTGCAGCACCTCTAAGAAAGCACAGCCACCTTTAGTAGTGAGAAAATATGGCTGAGCCCATGTTCATATGTCATTAAAAACTTAGTAGAAACATTTTTACACATAATAATCTAATATTCTAATAGACTATAATATAATATAATATAATATATTATAATATAATATAATAATATCAGAACACATACACAAGTGGTAAATGGTTAAAAATGTTGTCAAGTTTTATTAAGGTCTTTAAAATGTTAAGGAGGGCGTTCTAGAATTACTGTCACCATTGCAAGTATCAGTGGTGTTAAAGGTAGGAATTGAAGGGAAATTACTCCACTAGGGGCACAAGTAGCATTTTTTTTTCTTTTAGTGGGGAAGGGTCGCAATTAGAACATCTGCATTTTTTTTTACTTTTGTCTACATCCCCATCACAGGACAGGAAGTGAGGGGAAATTGCCTCAACAGGCGCACCAACAACAGAAAAATATTACAGAGTTTCTAATCTTTTCTCAAGCTTTTCAAACTAAAAAATAGTTTTTAATGGAGTTACATATTCAGTTTATTCTTCTCACATAGTTATCAAAAAAAAAAAAATCCTCTTAATACAGCTCACTACAAATCAGATGTTGTTAAGATATAAAAACATCAAGAGATAAAGCTGTGAAAATAAATTCTGACAGAATAATGTGATTTTCAGAAGCAGCAGACAGTCTGTCATGCCTCTTGGAGATTGATATGGGTCATTTCCATTGGATATGTTAAACATTTTTCTTTTTAGTTCAATTATTTTGGTTGGGAAGGGGATTACAAGACTTCATTGTGCTCCAGAGCACATTATTAATCAGCAGAAAACTAATATATTAGGCACAAAGGTATGCTACTGAATAAATGTAGACACTGCCAGTTCAAGATGGAACAACTAATTATTCAGCACAATTAATGAAAGATCACACAGTTCATAATTTGGGTATATTTCGATAAATTCTCATTTATTTCAGCATTCACAAACCAAAGTTAATTTTTTACTTGGAATTAATTATTTTACTTGTGAGTATCCTTGCTTTACATTGGATGCCTGCCTCTTTTTTCTGTTGAAGTCATGAACAGCTGAACCACACAATAAGTAATTAGGACAATCAAAGTGCAACTATGGGAAGAATAAAAAATGAAATATATTATGCCGTCTGTCAACGGCAGTAACATGGCAGCTTTTGCTTTTCTGAGCTCCCCTTATAACATATAAGTATTGCCTGTTGATTCTGCCAGTGGGTCTGTTATTTTTCAACTTTCTTTAGCAGACCAAGCTGTCCAGCAAAATAGCAGTTAAAGAGTTAAGATAACCCATTTAACACCAATCCTTCTAAGATCCAGTAAGTGTAGTCACCTTAAGAAAGAAGGTATGCTACCGGCCAGACTACCAAGGGAAAATAAAAAAAGCTGAAAATAAAGAAAACGAATGCAACAACCATGTCAAGGAACTGGGAATCTGCAATATTACATTTTTGTTTTTGCATTTTATCAGCTTTAGCAATCAAATAATCAAGCAACAAACACCTTGTTTTTGAATGTTCACACATTGTGTTTTTCCCCCTAATTTGTTATCATTAGTATTGTGCCTACTCGGTCTTTTTTATGTTTGCAAAGAATGATCTGTGGCACAAAACTAAAAACTTCCCACGCTGCCCATTAAACATTAGGAAGTGTTTGTCTGTAAAAGTGATAGGATTATTCATCACTTTGGTTTAATTTGCGCAGGGACTGCCAATTGGAACATCATAAGTAATTATGTTCTGTTCTAATGTAGACACTAGACACACTGGGCTGGGACCACCAACTCATTTCCTGTCAACTGCCAAATATCAGTCTGTCACTAATGTGGTTATATTGTTGTTTAATAATGAGAGCTGCTTGTTTGTAAGTAACAATAATGATGTTGAAATTGAATCATAGGAAGTCATGATAACGAGAGTATATGCAAATAATATATAGACTAGAACGTGGTCAGTTATAAAGAGTTTTTAAATCGTTTAAATACATACTCTAATTTACTAAAAAGAATAGAAAAAGTAAAAACAGATATATATCATCCTAACAATTAGCTGTTATAGATATATACAAATATACATACAATGTAAAGTTGTACGTATGTGTTTGTTATTGCCCAGAATTTAAATCAATTGCAAATCCCACTAAATAATAGCCCTGTCAATGTCAATTAACCTGTGCAATCAATGGAATGTCTGCCAAGCAGTTTAAAGTCAGTAGGGTGGAATTTGCAAAGTTTTACTTAGACACTTAGTCACGTTGTTTAGATCTAACAAATAACTATAACTTGAATGGAAACCTGAAAGCTTTCTTGACACTTGTAAGTTGGTTATACCCACCAGGAGCACTGAGCTGTAGCTGAATTGAAATTGCAGTTTCACAAAATGTGAGAAAGCTGCAAACTAAACCTAACCTTAACACAACCCTAACACTTAACCATCCCTTGAGTCAGCTGCTCCCTGTCAGACTACCTTAACCTATACGTGAATGCTTAACTTCTAACCTCTCCTAACCTAACATTTAAAGAGACCCTGTCTCCAGATCATTTATTGCAATAACAATCTTCCCACAAGATTAAATGCACACTGAACAAAATTAATGCATTTTATTTACCTGTAAAAGCCTCTCTTGTGTAGACATCCAAAAACCCAGAGATTGCGGCTGAGTGCTGGTTTCTTGAATGTGATGTCAGCAGCCTCAGAGCTGTCACTCAAGTGACACTTTAGTGTACGTTTATGAAAATGATTCGTTTTTTCTCAGTTCAGTTCTCAGCAGTTCTCAGAGGAAAATGATCTCCTCTGCAGCCTGTTTATGATGCTGAGAACATCAGTTCTCAGAGGTAAACCAGAGGAGAAGTTTTTCCTCTAAAACCAGCCAAGATCTGTATAGAAGGAGGTGGGCTGCCTTTAATCTCATGTTTAATCTCCAGTTTAAAATGTGAAACCAAAGATAACATGAACACTACATAACATGTAATGAAATGTACAGACACATGGTAGCTAACTAATATATATATATATATATATATACTGTATCTCACAAAAGTGAGTACACCCCTCACATTTTTGTAAATATTGTATTATATTTTTTCATGTGACAACACTGAAGATGTCGCTTTGCTACAATATAAAGTAGTGAGTGTACAGCTTGTATAACAGTGTAATTTGCTGTCCCCTCAAAATAACTCAACTCACAGCCATTAATGTCTAAACCGCTGGCAACAAAAGTGAGTACACCCCTAAGTGAAAATGTTCAAATTGGGCCCAAAATGTCAATGTTTGTTGTGGCCACCATTATTTTCCAGCTCTGCCTTAACCCTCTTGGGCATGGAGTTCACCAGAGCTTCACAGGTTGCCACTGGAGTCCTCTTCCACTCCTCCATGACAACATCACGGAGACAGGGTCTCTTTAATTATTAGGTAAGGAGAGGTTAGATGTTAAGAATTCACATAAAGGTTAAGGTAGTCTGGCAAGGAGTAGCTGACTCAGGGATGGTTGATGACACTGAGGAGAGAAAATGGCTAATTGGGCCAGTGGCGTATCATCCATGGGTACAGGGTTATCACTGCAAACGGGCCTCCAAGGGGTGAGGGGCCCACTGTGACCCACCATGCACACATGGATGGGACTCTGGTTTACAGCTGGGGATGATCGGTGCAGCGGAAGGGACAGCTGTAAGCACTGATCTCCCTGCATGACTTGACAGCTGCTTCTCTTCTCTGTGCTGTGGCTATCGGTGCTTAAAGCTGTCCCTCCGGTGCCACCGATCTCTGTGTTCTCCTCCACCACCTCCGTTCTCCTAATCCTCTGCCCACCGTTCTCTTCCTCTGTGTCCTCCTTCTCTGCCCTCCTTGTCCCTCCACAGCCGGCTTCCCTCCTCTCCTCTTTCGCCGGCTGTCGGGGGATGTGTCAGAATGGAGAGCAGAGGAGGGGACAGGTAAATATGTCATTTACTGGCCCCTTCCTTTTCTGAATTAGACATAGAGAGCATTCGCTACAGACCACTCCTATGTCCTGTGATAACTGAGTAGAGTAAACTGTGTTTACTCTGCTTCAGTTTATGAATGAATGGGAGCCACTGTGTCTCCTGTTCATTCATCTTCAATGCTGAGGCTGCTGGGACTGGAGAATCTGTGTCCTTAGTCCCCTGTTTCTGTCTCAAAAGGGAGATGTCAGGGGTCTGTTTAGACCACTGATATCTCACCAAAGCCTAGCGAAAGAGCTGATTAAAAAAAAAATTGCAAAAACTATTAAAAAATAAAATTGTAAACAATAAAATAAAAACCTACGGACAAC
>BLSH010269366.1:470150-493526 GCA_018402905.1 Glandirana rugosa
AAGCCCCCCCCCCCCCCCCGCCCTGATGCCGAGTAGATGGGAGGGAGACTGTCAAAAATATATTTTCTGAAAGACCCCAGATGTCTTAAAATGTATAGTTACAGAAAAGAAAGTTATAGAGAAGAAAGTTATCAAAAAAAGTGTAAAAAATCAAGTTAAACATAAGCAACTAAACCCCCCCTTGAAAATTTTTTGACCCACCCACACATATGAACATAAAACCAAGCATGGGGTGGCTACATATGAAAACATTGGTTGCGCTATACATGTTAAATATCACCACACACGCCAGAGTGTGAGCAATCATTTTAGGGACGTTATTCATGGTTTTTAAAACATCACCAATGGAAAATTTAGAATGCTAGGGTCACTATTTCATGGTTACACACAATTTTTTTAAGCTTGACATGTTGGATATCTATTTACTCAGTGCAATCTAATCTTTTACATTTTACAAACATTGAGTAATATATTTTTAGCAGCCAGCCTACATCTCAGAAGAGAACATTTTTAGAAGCAATGATAAAGGGACTTTAAAGGTGCCGTAACAGACAAATCATGAAAACATTGGTTTATTATACTTTAACATTAAGAATATGTAAATACAAATTAATTTGTATTTACACATTTTTAATGTTTTAAAGTTAAAGTATAATAAACCAATATCTTTATGATTTGTGTGTTATGGCACCTTTAAAGTCCCTTTTTCATTGCTTCTAAGAATGTTCTCTTCTGGGAGGTAGGTGTCTTTGATCTCCAGTGTTTAGTGGTATATTTAAAATTGGGCAATATATAGTGTTTCTGTGCCCTACAACTAGCTTTAGTGTATTTTGTATTAAAGAAATTTTGCAATCTTTGACTAATATTGTATGACATAAAAATTGCGAACTACCACCATATATTCTCCAGGGTCTCTGCTTTCAGAAAATATTTTATGTTTTGGGGATTTTAAGTAATCTTCAAGCCTGAAATATTTTTTTTAAACATATGCGCAAAAATGGCTCTGACAGCAAAAGAGTTAAATCAGAATTTCAACCAAAAATTTTGTTAGAAAAGGCTTAGCACCTCTGCCAGTTTTGTAATGCTGTGTTTGTTACCATACCATTCCCATGGGATTGTCCTAACAACTAAAGTGTGCATTCTATAAGGCTTTTATTCTACTTGGGGATTTTTACGTGAAAGGTGCTTTTTTACCATATAATCTTACCACCATAACATTTGTCAATGACTGTGCACACTGTACATTGGCTACTTCACTCCAGTTGTGATGAAGTATAAATATGAGCAAAACTTGCTGACCATGTCGCAACCGGTGAAATAGCGCTTTATATTTTGTGATCGGTGGCTTTGATAAAATATATTGTGGATGTTTATCTTTATGTTCTAAGCATTTTTTAAATATATTTTGAGGTGGTTGAGGTGATGATAAATTTAGTGTGTATTTTTGTACCATGAATTTATATTTTGTATGTGTGTATGTGTGTGTTTTTTTCTAGAGTACTGTAAAAATCTTACAAAATGATATTGTATTTAATTGTAGAAATAAAAAAACAAACAGAGGTTCTAACCCTTTCTTGCTCTGGCTAATAAGAAGTTGGTGTAGAATAACAGCATGGGACAAAATGTCTTGCCACATTTAGAGGGTTTACAACCAGGATGAAGACAGACCCCTTGTTGTCCTTAAAGTGTACCTATAGGCAAAACTTTTTTTTTCTTAGCCCCAGTCAGTTTCTTGCCATCTATGTCCCATAGGGGATATTTCAATTCAATCCCTGTCCCATAGTAAAAGAGGAAGTGAGAGGAAATCCCTCCAATTTGAGAGAATCCCAATGTGTCACCAGGGTCACCAGAACTATATTCCATTTGAATATTTCCCCTCTATTTCTGTTCTGGGGCAACCAAAAATTCAAGATTTTCTTTTACTTTCCCTTTTGATGATAATAGTAAACAGGACAAATAGAGAGGGTGGATCTCCCTAATGGGGGCAAAGACAGAAATAAAAACTGACAGGGGTTCTAATCCCTCTCCACTCTATAAAAAAAAACTAAAAAGAAAAGTTGTGACTTTAGTTACACTTTAAGGCTGGGTTCACATATGTGTAGCCTTGGCTCCCAGCATGGGTCCCTGTTCACCAGTTCAGGTGAGATTCAGGTCTTCAAGTTTTGCTTGAATTCGCATTCACATTCGCCTGCCATGCATATTGGATGTGGGTAAACCCGCATCCAATTCGCATATATGTGAACCCAGCCTAAGGGAAACTTCTTCATATATGCAGTAGCTAAGGAAAGCTATATCCTGACTGAATGCTTTTATTAGGAAGTCCATCTGTGTCATCCACAATAGACACGCTTCTCTAATTTGGTCTAAGGCAAATAGTGTTTTTTTTAGAATTTTCAGCATACACAAGTTTAAATGTGGCATAGCAGATAGACAGGAAATTATAAAGTGATTTACAAAGTTAAAACAACATTTACATCTATTGATTGCTGCTGGCTTTTCCTCTACTATTTGTTTTCCAATGCCTTTATTGATTTTTAAAACTTTGAAGGCATGCTAATGTGAACAAATGAAAATGTCTTTATAGATTTGTAAGAGTGGACCAGCCTGAAAGTTACAGTATACTAAAAATATGTACCAAGCTCTGTTATCATTAGATTCATCAAAAAGTGTTTGTGCTTATCTTTGATTGAACTTATTTTTCCTTATACCATGATTAACATTAGGCCTCATGCACACAGGACGTTTTTGGACGTTTTTAGGCCTCATGCACACTGCTGTTGGTAAACTGATGTTTTGGAGCAGTTGGGCTTTTTTTTCAGCTGCCCCTGAACTTTCCTCGGTTATCTTATCAGTACATGTACACAGGGTCATTTATAGTCGTTTCGTGTGTAGAAGCTTTTTTTGGAACCCAAAAAAAATCGTTCAGGCGAGGTTAAAAAAGCATCCCGTGTACATTAAGCCTTACAGCTGCTGTTTTTAGCTTCAGACGTTTTTTCCTACAGTCAATAAACTCCCCATCATGTTATCTTATGTGTTCATGCACATATAGGCTGTTATCAACTGTTTTTAGCTGGGGTGTTTTTGAGCTGTAAAAAAACCCAAGACTAGAGGGTCCTGAGAGACGTTTTTCAGCTGCAAAAATGCTCAAACGCTCAAAAATGCGAAAAATGTGTTTGGACGTTTTAGATCCATTGAGGAAAAAAAATGCACAAAAACGCTTAAAAACACGGCTCACCAACGTTTTTGGATGTTTTTGGTCCATTGAAAAAAAAATGCTACAGCTCAAAAACATGCAAAATGCTGAAAAAGCTGAAAAACTTACTACAAAGCTACTGACTTTTTACAACATTTTTGTAACATCCTGTGTGCATGAGGCCTAATAGGGGCATGATAGTTTAGTAATCAAAGAAGAGATGGATAGATAGTTAAAAAGATATTATGTTGCAATGGCAATGTCATTGTAACTTACTGACTATGTGTTTTGTTAGAACCCAAAATTGCATCATGCTATGAAAGGTTGCCAACCGTAGCAATGTTCACAACCATGTCTGCTTGTTAACCTGTTAGTAGGCAACCAGGAGAGGCAGAAGCATATAACAACCAACTGTTTTTACCACCTATCTGCCACCATGTAAACAAGACCTAAGGGTAAGTAGAACAGTCCTCTCTGATATCCTATTGTAGGAAGATCCTTGTAACATTCCTAGAACCTACTAATATGTACCACTTTTGTCTTCTTAATCCACATAGCGATTATTGTAAAAGTTCAAACCTCGCTATGCACAGATCAATCCACAACGCAAGGCATACAGTTATCTGCCTATCCTCACATACCTCCCACAGTGTTGGGATCTGCTGTAATATTCTTCCAGTGGTGCATATGGACCCTTCGCTCTTCTCCCCAGTGAGTAAGCACATGATTGGGGCTAGCTTGCAGTTAATTTTTTGAAAATCTCACTGTGCAATAGAGGCTTTGTCAGACTGAAATTCTATTACGTAAGTTATATTATCACTTGTAGAGCTTGCTTTTTCATTGCTCAAAACTCAATCTCTAGCAAGGTGACATCAAGGGAGCAATATATAATCAGTTTGGGCAACAGGGATAATGTAATATTAGCAATTTGAGTATTCTGAGGGGGAAGGGTTTCTTGTCTTTTCCCTGTTTCCTACATACTATGACTCCCTGCCTGGCTTTCATCCATCATTAGGTTGAGCATCCTGTGTGTTACTTTCTTTTTTCCATCCTATGTCATTGCTCCTTCTGCACCATCTCCACCTTGGTTTACCTCTTTGAACATCAGTTTACATTTTGTCATAAGATTCTCATTCACATAAACTCTTAGCTTGGGGTACTGCTAAACAGACATCACCTCTATACTGCATTTCACATTTGTTGTTCATTCTGGACAGTACTGTCGCTTTCTTGTTGTATTATCAGTACACTTCTGCTTTTTCATCACATATACTCACATGCATTTCATTTGATATAAACCCATCCCTTGGTTACCTTTAAAACCTTAGCAAATGTGTTTTTATTGATTTGTAATTCAAGTGTTTTTATCTTGTTGTTTATTTTTGAGTGTTTTTTCTTAGGTGCTGGCCTTTGTACATTGTGGTTTTTTTATACATTTGTATGAGAAAAAAGATTTGTATGTACCCTTGGGCACTTTTTTTTCAAGGTATATAATGTCCCAGAAAGAATGGACGATGGCACATACCGGAAAATACTGCTTGCACAGCTGCATTTTATCAAATTTTCTAAATATTTCAAAATAAAAACATGCTGCAAATTTGTACATATATGTTAAGCTGCCCCATTAAAATGAAAGTTAAACATACAAAAATGCATATATCACATGTATTTTTACAATGGAAAATTCCTATTCTAAATGATTTGTCCTGTCTTTGCAGAACAAATTACTAAAAAAGTGTGCACAAGATGGACAAAAAGTTGTAACAAACAAAAGCAGTAGTACATGTCAAAAGCACATTACATAGAGATGACAAAAAAAAATAATAAAGCGGTCCTTCAAACCCGTCCTTGTTATATACTGTATATATATATATATATATATATATATATATATATATATATACATATATATATATATACAATTTGTTGCTGGTTTGGCTTCTGTTTTTTTGTTCTTACTTTTTTTTGTCTAAGTATAGATCTGTTTGCCACAAACATACCTCTTGCCAACCGGCCCATGTAAATATACGTCCTGGACTTTGAAAAATGCTGTGCAAATACTGCATGACATAAATGGTTGCAACAACTGCCATTTTATTCCTTAGGATCTCTGCTAAAAACATATATAATGTTTGGGGGTACAGAGTAATTTTCTAGCAAAAGAATGATGATTTTTACATGTAGGAGCGAAGTGCCAGAATAGGCTAGGTGGTCAAGTGGTTAAACTCTGCCAATTATGTAAAGCATATGTGCAGTGGCAGGGAGGTTGATCATGTGACCACTGTTCCAACCAGTCAAAGTGATCTCATTATTGGGAATCTATCCCACCTCCTGGTATTGGGACCCAAGTAACAGGCCACCAGGAGGGAGCTGATAGGGGTTAGATTAAGTTACTTTTGACTGACTCAGTACCTGTGCAGGAATTCTGTTCCAAGCATCAACTAATCTTTCACTAAAAAAAAAAATATATATTTTTTTTTCGTCTTATATTTAAACTTGATTTGATTTTCCATATAAATGTTTCCAGACAATAAGAGCTACTACGGCTACAATTACCTCCAGACAATAACAAATTATTACATAATTAAACATTTTTCCATTTTCCCCATTTCCTTTACCTACCCTCTTCTTTCCCCTACCCCAATTGTGCCACTCACTTCTCCCCCCCAACCCCCTGCTCCACCATACCCCTCCTATTCTGCCAAACTCTCTGCGCATTTCCTAGTTTTCTTAAATTCTATCTACCTTTCCCATGTACTGTCAAATCCTTCTGCCTGGTCTTCCCTGCTGTTCAAATACTCAATTTTATATATGTATTCGATCCTTTTAAACCATTCTCTTATTGCGGGTTTTCCTGGTTCTAACCATTATATTGGTATCACTCCCTTTGCTGCGTTTATTAAGTGTGGCAATACTGGACTCTATATAGTTTTTTTGTGATATTTATGTTTTGAAATAGGCAAAACGATGGGTCGTCAGGAATCTCCGAAACCCGTAATCTCCCCTATGTATTGTTTTACCTCCTGCTAGTATTCCCGTATTTTCGGGCACTGCCACCATAGGTGGGACATAGTGCCTTTCTGATTACACCCTCTCCAACACAGGGGAGATTTTCCTAACTGTTATTTTTGTGCCTTATCAGGTGTTATGTATCATCTTGCCAGACATTTATAGTTAATTTCTATTGTGCTTATAACTACCGCAAAACCATGTACAGCTCTCAATACTTTACTTGTTTCTCTATTAAGCGTGCCCCTAATTCCTTTTCCCATCTTTCGATGAATGGGGATATTCCCGATCCCTCCAACCTTGCGAGTATTTTATAGATCTGAGATGTTTCAATTTTGTCTGTGCTACTGGATTTAAGTTCTTAGATCTGATTGGTTGCAGTAGTGTTGTCACAAAGCCTTTTAACTGCAAATATCTCCATTCATCCTGTACCTTCTATTCTCTTCTATGCTTCAATTCCTGATATGATCATATTTTCCCTTTTTTTTATATCTTGTAACTGTGTATTTTTAATCCATTACCCAAAGTGTACCAAATTTCCCACTAAAAAAAAATTGCGTGAAACCGCTTCTCTCTTAGGGAATATGTGGAATGAATGCCCACATCCCTAAATGCAATACTAACATGAAAAAAACCCTCTGTTTGGGACTTTTTGGGGCATAGATTCCACAGAACGAATCAGACAATTATAAAAATCTCATATTTTATTTTACAAGAGATTAAAATAGGGAGGTACAGAAATCCCATAAATACATAACATAATGATAATAGTGCCAACACTACATATTAGAATCAGACCACTTATTGCAACATATGCATAAGTGTACAGAGTGCTACTCAATGCGTTTCAAGGTCATGCGTTGTTCCTCTTCTTCAGGGAAAAAAGTGGCAGCAGCAATTGGCTCCTATATATACTGTTTAATTCCACTAAGAAGATTATGCCTACGACCATTTTTTCCAAACGATAGCAACCAATGTATTACCACTTTTCTCCCCTGAAGAAGAGGAACAATGCATGACCTCTAAATGCATTGGGTAGCACTCTGTACACTTATACATGAGTGTGTTGCAATACATGGTCTGGTTCTAATATGTATTGTTGACACTATTATCATTATATTATGTATTTATGGGATTTCTGTACCTCCCTATCTTAATCTCTCGTAACATAAAATATGAGATTTTTATAATTGTCTGATTTGTTCTGTGAAATCGATGCCCCAAAAAGTTCCAAACAGAGGGTTTTTCGTGTCAGTAAAAAAAAAATTGTCCCCGCTAGTGAAATTAATAGTGAATTATATTCCCATTTTGCTTGCCTGTAAATTATATCCCAAACTTTAAAAACATTCCTGGTCAATTTGTGTGTGTTTTCATCTAATGTTTCATATTTGTGTGGTATCCAAATACTTGTATTTAATTGTGTTCTACTTATTGAGTTTTCCATCTTCACCCATATTTTCTCACTCTTTGTCTTTGTCCATTCTATCATTCGTGCTAAAAAAAAAGTATTTTCTAAGATTAGTTTTGAACTTTGCTCCTGCTCGTTTGAGGTCATGTCCCAGTGTTCTGGATCTAAGCTTTATATTAAAAACAACTGCCCTCCTGAATCTTATTCAGGTGCTTAATGTATTTTAAAGGTTTCAGTCATGTATCCCCTTTCTCTTTTTTCCTAATGACTATATATTATGTTTCTGCAGTCTCTCCTGCTCATGCCCTCCTTTCTCCTACTGGTAATCCCTCTAGTGATACTATTCAGAATTCTTTTTACTTTCCCTAGTGAAAGGCCACCAGGAATAACAAACAAGATGATGTGTTGGGCACCTTCTTTTTCCCTAGCCACACAATCAATTTCTAATGAGTTGGAACATGTCTATGATCAATCAGTGATTTCCTCATGCAGCCATAGATTATAGAGGATAAAAATGTGCAATCAGACAGGGGACATTTGTCTTGGATAGCCCTAGTTAATAAACATATACATCAAAGGACATATTTAGTATAGTTTGCTATTGTTTCTTATACAATATTGTATTTTTGTAGTGGACAAATCATTGTAAATTGTAATATGTTTTGTAAAAAGCTGCATGTGCTTGTAATAAGCAAATGGAGCCACAAGGCCAACATAATTTTACACATTAACAGGAATGTAGTATAGGTTACTTATATTCCTGATACAGGGGCTGATGTCAAACTAGCAACCACTACACGCAGACTATACATCCCACTTCAGCAATTGTGCCAGGCACCATGACTAATCATTTTGCCATAATCCTTTTTCATTAGGTATGTTAATATAGGTATAGTATATACCCAGGGTTCCTGAGATGGGGGTTCTTCCAAGCTAACAACCAACTGATACACCCTGCCTCACTGTCTTGACTTCTCCCCTCCCCAGGCCGCTGCTTCTGATATTCTCTTCAAACTGGTTAGCACTTTAATTCATCCTTTTTTCCAAACCAACTGCCAATTGTTAAATGTAGAACCATTAATAAAGTATTTTATTATAAGAAAAGGCCCTAAAGAAGTATAAATAGAATGCTAATGATTTGCACATATTGCTGTTTTTCAAATGTACTATAAGAAAACCTGCCGGCCTTAGCAGCACAACTAATGACATTTATCTGTCAATTAGCACTTAAGGAATACACTTTACACAGTCATTATTGATTCCTGAATCTTGTAAACATGCACCTCCTGACTTAGTATGTAGGATCCTAATAAATGTCCAAGCTGTCACTATGGTAATGAGTGACAGCTGTAAGTAATAAGAAAGCCAAGTGTTAATAGATAACAAGCAATGATGTGGAACATGAGTTCATCATATCTACTCCCTATTAATTCTGGGTCTGTGTATGATTGCAACCTCTGTACCCTGTGTTGTAACACCAGTGCATATAAGAGCACTGCAAGATTTTTTTTGTTTAATACAAAAATGTATATAATGTTGTTTGTTTCAGTTCTATTTCAGTTACATTTCTTCAAAATGTGATGATTGGCATGGAAATGGAGATTAATAATGGGATTGTTAAAATGTATGTTAAAGGCTTGCTCAGCACAAACAGTTGCCAAAATGGGTGCATCGAAGGAGAAAATTACTGCGTGCTGCATCAGTGCTCTGTCAGACTTTTTCTGGTGTATAGATCTTCTGTGCAGCATAGAGATCAATGATATTTCACATGCATAGATCATTTTCTCTCCCACTGCTTATATTACATACCCACTGCTTAACATTAAATATAACAACAGGATCTTACTGATTGGTCTATTTAATCTGACCCTTTTAGTGAATGCTTTCATGTTGAACACTGTACTTTCTAAAGTACTCTACAGTTACAGCTACAATATACTCAGCAAACAGTGATTGTATGTTGATGTTGTCCTTAAATTGGCATCAAACACCATTTACTGTTTAAGCTATTTTGGTCACAAACAAGCAGCATGGAAAATAAATCCATGGCCGGGTCACCACAAAAAAACATCATTTTTTTAATGTTTTCTGAAATTTGTAATAGCAGAAAAAAATGGCAGTCACTTGATCAATTTAAAACCAGTTTTGTCAAGGCAACTTATTGTCAGGCAAAACCTTTTTTTGTTTTTTGTTTTGGAAAGAGTGGGGAATATTTTGACCCTTTGTCATGTTTTTAATGCTTTCTGTGACCCCTCTATTTGTACTAATAACTATTGTCACCAAGACAGAAAGTGAGGAGAAATTTCCTCTAACTCCCTGTTAGGCATCTGGGATAGAAAGTAAAGGGAAATTTTCCCAATGGTGGTGCACAGTCGAAAAATTAGCTGGAAGTAAAATACTACTGTACCAGTGGTGGATGGTGCTTAATATTTTTTAAGGGGGTGGCAAACAAACCTGCCCCCCTCATTTGCACAGCCGCCAACACCCCCCACACAGGAGATAGACGGGAAGGCGACAATCGGATGGTGGGACATGATTGGAGGTGGCGTGAGTTCCTGGAAGCTGCCCCTGGCCCCCTCATTCACAATAGCACCCCCCCTGCCTGTATGGATGGGAAGGGAAGGCGGCCATCCATGTGCTCACCTTAGGAGGTGGTGCTGAATCTTGGGTAAGGCTCCTGGAAGCTGTCCTTCCACTTGCTACAGCTTGCCGAGGGATGAGCCAGACAGTTGCTTTTCCTTCTGGCCGAACAGGAAGTAGGTTCTGAGACCTGATTGGCCTGGAGTCCTATAACTCTCTGGCCAATTGGGTTTCAGGACCCGCTTCCTGATTGGCCAGGAGGAGAAGCAGGAAAACATTAGCAAATATTAATTTGCTAATGTCACACAACTGGGTGGACTCAGGGCACTCCCCGAGCCCACTCTTTTTTTAAGCCAATTACAGGGGAGCCTTAGGCTCTAATCATGTTCTTCAAAAAAAAAAAACACATTGAAATCCATGTGTCCAGCGCCCTGCATGTAGATTAAGGGTTGGGCGCATGGATTAGGGGGTGGCACCCCTGCGCCCCTAGTGGAGTGGCTGCCACTGTACTGTACTCTTCAGCAGCTGTACGCAGTTAATGTATATACAGTATCTCACAAAAGTGAGTACACCCCTCAAATTTTTGTAAATATTTTATTATATATTTTCATGTGACAACACTGAAGAAATGACACTTTGCTACAATGTAAAGTAGTGAATGTACAGCTTGTATGGTAGTGTAATTTTTCTGTACCCTCAAAATAACTCAACACACAGCCATTAATGTCTAAACTGCTGGCAACAAAAGTGAGTACACCCCTAAGTGAAAATGTCAAAATTGGGCCCAAAGTGTCAATATTTTGTGTGGCCACCATTATTTTCCAGCACTGCCTTAACCCTCTTGAGCATAGAGTTCACCAGAGCCTCACAGGATGCCACTGGAGTCCTCTTCTACTCCTCCATGATGACATCATGGAGCTAGTGGATGTTAGAGACCTTGCGCTCCTCCACCCTCTGTTTGAGAATGCCCCACAGATGTTCTATAGGGCTTAGGTCTGGAGACATGCTTGGCAAGTTCATCACCTTTACCCTCAGCTGCTTTAGCAAGGCGGTGGTCATGTTGGAGGTGTGTTTGGGGTCATTATCATGTTGGAATACTGCCCTGCAGCCCAGTTTCTGAAGGTAGGGGATCATGCTCTGCTTCAATATGTCACAGTACAGTTGCCATTCATGGTTCCCTCAATGAACTGTAGCTCCCTAGTGCTGGCAGCACTCATGCAGCCCCAGACCATAACACCCCCACCACCATGCTTGACTGTAGGCAAGACACACATGTCTTTGTACTCCTCACCTGGTTGTCACAACACATACTTGACAACATCTGAACCAAATAAGTTTATATTAGTCTCATCGGACCCCGGGACATGGTTCCAGTAATCCATGTCCTTAGTCTGCTTGTCTTCAGCAAGCTGTTTGTGGGATTTCTTGTGCATCATCTTTAGAAGAGGCTTCCTTTTGGGACGACAGCCATGCAGACCAATTTGATGCAGTATGCGGGGTATGGTCTGAGCACTGACAGGCTGGCCCCCCACCCCAAAGACAACCTCTGGATATGACGCTGAGCATGTGCACTCAACTTCTTTGGTCGACCATGGAGAGGCCAGTTCTGAGTGGAACCTGTCTCAGTTTCATTGTCTTGCCAATCTCCTTATAGCCTAGGCCATCTTTATGCAGCACAGCAATTCTTTTTTTCAGATCCTCAGAGAGTTCTTTACCATGAGGTGCCATGTTAAACTTCCAGTGACCAGTATGAGAGAGTGACCAACACCAAATTTAACACACCTGCTTCCATTCACACCTGAGAGCTTGTAACACTAAGGAGTCACATGACATTGGGGAGGGAAAATTGCTAATTGGGCCCAATTTGGACATTTTCACTTAGAGGTGTACTCATTTTTGTTGCCAGTGGTTTAGACATTAAAGGCTGCGTGTTGAGTTATTTTGAGGAGACAGTGACTTTACACTGTTATACAAGCTGTATACTCACTACTTTACATTGTAACAAAGTGTCATTTCTTCAGTCTTGTCACATGAAAATATATAATAAAATATTTACAAAAATGTGAGGGGTCTACTTACGTTTGTGAGATACTGTATATGCCGTTTTACATTGATGATTCATTCATGATATATAAACATTGTAACTACATATTTTGTACACGTATTTTGAACACGCTGCTGTTTTCAGTTTCGATAAAATCTTTATTTTGAAAAAGAAAAAATAAATAAACTGGAAGGGTTTAACCCCTCCCTGCTCTATCCAAAGGGCATAGTGATATTTTGTTTGCTAGAACTATGTATGTCATAAAAAATGTGCATATTTTTTGTTAAATAAAATATTTATGTTCACTTTTTTTCCCTTGTTGCACCTCAGTGCTGTTGACCTCTTGCAAGTTTATTAACCGCTTGCCGACCGCTGATCGGCAATTGACGGCGACAAAGTGGCTCTGTAACGCAAATCGCCGTCATACGACGGTGGGCGCGATACAGAGCCACTGTGAGCGCGCGCGCTCACTGTGTTCGGGGGGGGGCCAGGGAGCGGGTGCGGCGGCCGCGATGCCCCCCCCGGAGTGAAGGAGCGGAGGTCCGTGTAAGTAAACACGGACCTCCGCTCTGTGTGAGGGGGAAGGGCTGTGATCACAGCCTTCCTGTACATGAAGGCTGTGACCACTTCCCTTCCCCAGCTAGGCAAGCCCCCATACAGTTAGAACACGCCCAGGGAACATACTTAACCCTTAGCGCGCCCCCTGCAGGTTAACCCTTTCACTGCCAATGGCATTTACACAGTAATCAGTGCATTTTTATAGCACTGATCGCTGTATAAATGCCAATGGTCCCAAAAAAGTGTCAAAACGTTCCGACATGTCCGCCCCAATATCGCAGTACCGCTAAAAATCACAGATCGCCGCCATTACTAGTAAAAAATAAAAAAAAAATAAAAACCCCAAAAATGAATTCTCATCATCCGTAAATGCGACCACTTTTGCGCAAACCAATCAATAAACGCCGATTGCGATTTTTTTTATCGCAAATATGAGGAAGAATATAAATCGGCCAAAAACGGTGAAAAAAAACGTTTTTTTATATTTTTTTTTTGGATTTGTATTTTAGCAAAAAAGTAAGAAATTTGGGTTTTTTTTGCAAAATTGTCGCTCTTCTTTTGTTTATAGCGGTGATCAGAAATGACGCAGAGGTGATCAAATACCACCAAAAGAAAGCTCTATTTGTGGGAAAAAAAGGATGCAAATTTTGTTTGGGTACAACGCCGCACGACCGCGCAATTGTCAGTTTAAGCGACGCAGCGCCGAATCGCAAAAAGGGCTCCGGTCCTAAAGCTGGAAATCCTTCCGGGGCTGAAGTGGTTAAAGCAACTGCTTTTCTACATGCATGTACTCCAGCGATGGCTTCATGGAATTTTTTTGGAGTGGGTTTCCTGATAGTGAGAACAGCTAAACATGTTTGCATTACATCTTTTGAAATGACCAGAACAAGCTTATAGTTACAGACTTTCTGACATTCCTGAAATGTAAACTTTTTCTAGATTAGTGAATCTAACAGTATAGAAGCCAGTGGGCTAGCTAACAACTAGGTGACTAGTACTTCCAGAGGGAGACCAGTTATGGTAACCCTTCATTTCTTTCCTGACAGGTTTTCTTGAATAAATTCATTACTGGAAGTCTGTGTGAAGTGCATATACTGCAAAAGGATTTGGTTTTGCTACATAAATTATACTGTAAGGTTTTATGCACTGCTCAGTCCTTTTGTGTTGAAAGTAGAGCTGTCTTGCAGCATTTATCTTAACCACACATTGTTGAATATCTTTAGTATCATAAAAGCTGCCATATGGTTGATGCACTTATACTAATTATCATCCTGTCCTATTCTTTTTCCCTAATGGCTGTGCGGATTGATTTAAGGAAGTTGCATCTGGTATGCCTGTGAATACCAAAACAATATGTTTACATGTAATATGATAATAAGTTGTAATACTTGTAAAAAGAATCAGACATTTTATCTACAGCTTGCTGAATTTATTTAAATGGTATCTTAAATTTATTCTTTATTACTAATAAAGACAGTGAATATTGTTAACAGATAATGCTGATGTGTAGCATATGCTCTGTGAAATTACAGTAACATAGTCTAGCAATTTTATATAAATATCATTCTTAGGATTTAAGCATAATAAGAAAAAAAACTGAATAGCCCATATTCGGGAACATGCAAGCCAAGCTCCAAAAACAATATTAAAACGTGTTCTGTTAATGTAACTATTGTGTTAATGAAGCTGAACAACTCATGTAATGAATTGTAATCACATATAAGACTTGGGCTGTTTGAATATTAACCCCATTCAGATCCGTGCTATAGCTGAAAGGCGGCTACAGCGTTGATCTCAATTGCCGGGTGGACGTCCATGGATGTCCGCCCCTTTGCGAGCTCCCAGCCCGCAATCGTGGGCGCGTGGCCGGGAATATCTGTGATCGCTGTGTCCCTTGGACACACCCAATCACAGATCGTGGTAAATGGCCAATCACAGCGGCTGTTTACCACATGATCGGCAGGTCCAACGAGAGATGATCTCAAATGTAAACATATGAGATCTTCTCTTGTTGCCTGCCTTCTCTCCTCACACAGACACCACTGTGTGCGGAGAGAGAGAGAGAGAGAGAGAGAGAGAGATCTGTGCTACCCTGCTACTGTGAGTGAACATTACTGATCTGTGATTACTGTGCCCAAAAACTGCCCATCATAGTCCCACCTGTCAGTGCCACATATCATCAGTGCCACCTGTCAGTGCCACATATCCTCAGTGCCACCTGTCAGTGCCACATCATCAGTGCAACCTGTCAGTGCCAAATATCATCAGTGCCACCTATCAGTGCCATCAAGTGTCACGCGTCATCAGAGTGTCATCAGTGCTACGTGTCATAAAGTGCCACCTGACCTGTCATCAGTGCCACATGTCAGTGCCACCTGACCTGTCATCAGTGCCACGTGTCAGTGCCACCTGTCAGTGCCACACATCATCAGTGCCACTTGTCAGTGCCATCAAGTGTCATCAGTGCCACGTGTCATAAAGTGCCACCTGACCTGTCATTAGTGCCACCTGACCTGTCATTAGTGCCACATGTCAGTGCTACCTGACCTGTCATCAGTGCCAAGTGTCAATGGCATCTGTCAGTGCCACATATCATTAGTGCCACCTGTCAGTGCCATCAATTGTCATCAGTGCAACGTGTCATAAAGTGCCACCTTACCTGTAATCAGTGCCACGTGTCAGTGCCACCTGACCTGTCATCAGTGCCACGTGTCAGTGCCACCTGTCAGTGCCATCAGTGTTACTTGTCAACAGTGCCACCTGACCTGTCATCAGTGCCACATATCAGTTCCACCTAACCTGTCATCAGTGCCACATATCAGTGCCACCTGACCTATCATCAGTCCCATCAGTGTCACCAGTGCCATAAGTATCCATCACCTCATTCGTGCCATACTTGTCATCAGTGCCAATTAATGCTGCAACAATGGCAAAAATATATTTTTCTGTTGAGGAGGCCTACAATAGCCTTGCCCCAACGAGAGCAATGGGGAGCTCTCTTCTGCAGATTCACCTGAGTCTGATATGGCCTACGAACCGGTCTCAAGTAGCGAATCAGAGCTGGACTCAGATTAGGAATATTGTCCACCCGCCAGACGAAGGTGCGTTGGTGAGGAGGCAATACCGTCCACCAGCACCACTGTGCCATCCACCAGCACCCCAGTGCCATCCACCAGCACTGCTGTTCTATCCACCAGCAACCCAGTGCCATCCACCAGCACCCCAGTGTCATCCATCAGCACTGCTGTACTTCAACCCCAAAGGGTTAGATCCCATGCCAGCCTTCCCTACTCACTCCAGCACCCCTTATGGCTTCCTCCAAATTCAGGAGAAGCTAGGATTCCCCCTTTCACTGCCCAGCCAGAAGTCCAGGTGGACACAGAAAATTTTTCTCTGATTCATTTTTTTGTTTTGGATTTACAGAGGACATGTTATGATCCATTGTGGTCCAGTGCAACCTATATGCACACCAATTCATCCAGGCTAACCCAACCTCATATTATTCCTGTCCCTTTGAGTGGAGAGACGTAAGGGTGGAAGAATTCAAAACTTTTTTAGGCCTTTCGTTCTGCATGGGACTTAACAAAAAAAAATGAAATCCGCTCCTACTGGTCCACCCACCGCATCTACCACATGCCGGTCTTCTCAGCAATAATGCCCAGGACAAGATTTCTTATGATCATGAGATTTCTCCATTTTAGCGATAATACCCAGTGCCCTCCCCGAAATGCCCCAAATTATGACCGGCTTTATAAGATTCGCCCAATTCTCAATTATTTAACAGAAATAGTTGCCCAATTATTTACCCTGGACCAGCAAATATGCATTGATAAATCCCTGGTTAAATTTTGCGGCAGGCTGGGAATGAAACAATATATCCCCAATAAAAGGGCCCACTATGGGGTGAAGGTATATAAATTGTGCGACCGAACCACAGGGTACGTTTATGCCTTCAAAGTCTACGAAGGGAAGGACTCCCAGCTGAATCCCTCTAATTGCCCAGAATATTTAGGTACAAGCAGTAAAATCGTTTGGCAACTCATTTACCCACTCCTGGACAAAGGCTACCACCTGTATGTGGATAATTTATACATCAGTTTACCCCTGTTCCGGAACCTCTACAGGAAGAGTACACCAGCTTGTGGCACAGCCAGAAAAAAATCGGATGGGCTTTCCTGAAAGACTCGTCAATATGAGGCTTGGAAAAGGAGAGACGGCGAGTCTGCAGAATGAGGAATTTCTGGCTGTGAAGTGGAGGGACAGAAGGGATGTGTATATGTTATCATCTATACACAACAATTCATTGGTAGAGATCCCTAGAAGAAATGGCCCAATACAGAAACCCACCTCTATCCATGATTACAACTTGTACATGGTAGGAGTTGACCTAAACGACTAAATGTTGGAACCCTATTTATTTACCAGAAGAACATACCACTGGTATAAAAAAGTTGCCCTCAATTTTTTTCCATTTGGCCATATACAATACCTATGTCATATATCGCAATTCCACCGTAAACCCCGAACCCTTCCTTAGCTACAAGGAGGATATCATCACCACACTTCTATACCCTAATTGCCCACCAGAAAATATTAGATCCGATGTGTGTAGTAGACTCTCCGAGCGCCATTTCCCCGATGAAATACTTTCTAGACCAACAGGCCAAATACGCCAGAAAAAATGCTGGGTGTGCTCTAGTAGTGGAGTTAGAAGAGACACCACTTATCATTGTGCCCAGTGCCCTTCCCAACCAGGTCTATGCATAGGTGACTGGTTCCAGCGTTATCTCGCCCTAGTCCATTATTGATTCCTCAGTTCCTTTTTCACCCCTTATGCAACTGCATGTTCTGGAACTGATCCTGGCTTGTTATTTGACCATGCTTCTGCCTACCGATTTTGTGCATACTTCTGCCTGATCTGGAACTGACCCTGGACTGTTATTCAACCACGCTTCTGCCTACCGATTTTGTACATACTTCTGCCTGATCTGGAACTGACCTTGGACTGTTTGACCATGTTTTTTGCCTGCCTCTTGGACTGATCTTGTACCCTGCAACTGGAGTAGTGGGATTCACAACATAGGGGTCTCATATATGTGAGGGGCTCCAGAATGTTTTTTTTCTGGAAGAAGAAAACATTGTTTTTTTTTTCTCTCTCCCAGATTAGGGTCTGGAGACTCGGAGGCATCAAAGAGATTGGGTGGTAGAAGCCTCTACTCCTGTCTCCATTCTGTCCTGACCAAGGCCCTACTTCTACCTGCTGCATGTAGGACTTATTGCCATCATGCCCCTGTCTGCTGGATGAACTGACCACACCTCTGCTGCTACCTGGACTATGGACCATGTTTCTGCCTGCTACTAGGACCAATATTATGGCACTGTTGACAATATCTCTGTCTGCACTGACCTTGGACTGTATATGGACAGTATCCTTGCCTGCTGCCTGTCCTGACTATGGACAATATTCATGCCTGTTGCCTGGACAATTGTGTTTGCTGTCCTACTACCAGGACCAATATTTTGGCACTGTTGACGACATCTCTGCCTGCACTGACCGTGGACTGTATATGGACAGTATCCCTGCCTGCACTATGGACAGTATTCCTGCCTGTTGCCTGGACAATTGCATTCCCTGTCCTACTACCCAGACCAATATTTTGGCACTGTTGACAACATCTCTGCCTGCACTGACCCTGGACTGTATATGGACAATATCCCTGCCTGTACTATGGACAGTTTTCCTGTTTGTTGCCTGGACAATTGCATTCTCTGTCGGTTGCCTGGACAATTGTGTTTGCTGTAGCTGACCAAGTCCCTACCTGCTGCCTGGACCAGTGCTATCCTACTGTGGACAGCTGCAATACTAAAACCACAGGTAATCTTTTGTTTACCCTTTACTCAGCAGAATGTTTTTGGTGTAATTCTTGGTATTTGTAATGCTATGTGTCTTTAGAATACCTGACAGTCTTCCTTGCATGTTGGGCCTCTGTATGTAGCCAGGCTGTGTAAAAGTCTCACACAAGTGGTATTGCCATACTCAGGAGGAGTAGCAGAATGTATTTTGGGGTGTCATTTTTGCCATGAACATGCTATGTGTTGGAAATACCTTATAAATGGGCAACTTTGTGTAAAAAAAATGTGTTTTAATTTTTTTTTCCACATTTTCCAAAAACTTCTGGAAAAAAATGAACCATTCAAAAGACTCATCATGCCTCATAGATTATATGTTGGGGTGTTAGCTTTCCAAAATGGGGTCATTTTGTGGGTGTTTCCATTGTCCTGGTGCTCCAGGGCCTTCAGAATTCTAATAGGTGGTTGAGAAATGAGATGTTTAATTTATGCTTCTAAAACGCCTGAAGGTGCTAGTTCAATGTTGGGCCTCTATATGTAGCCAGGCTGTAAAAATGTCCCACACATGTGGTATCACCATACTCAGGAGGTGTATTAGAATGTGCTTTGGGGTGTCATTTGAGGTATGCATATGCCATGTGAGAGAAATAACCTGTTACAATGACAATTTTGTTGAAAAAAAAATCTTCATTTTGCAAAGAATTGTGGGAAAAAATTACAACTTCATAAAACTCACCATGCCACTTACTAGATACCTTGGAATGCCTACTTTCCAAAAAGGGGTAATTTGGGGGGTATTTGTACTTTTCTGTCTTGTTAGGGTCTCATGAAATGAGATAGGCCATCAGTACATCAGGTGTGATCAATTTTCAGTGATTTGCACCATAGGTTGTAGACTCTCTATCTTTCAGAAAGACCAAATAATATACACTAATTTGGGTTATTTTTACCAAAGATATGTAACATTAGAAATTTTGGCCAAAATTTATGAAGATAAATTACTAATTTGCAAAATTTTATAACAAAAACAAAGAAAAATGCATTTTTTTTTCAAAATTTTCGGTCTTTTTTTAATTATAGCACAAAAAATAAAAAATCCAGTGGTGATTAAATACCACCAAAAGAAAGCTATATTTGTGTGAAAAAAGGATGAAAATTTCATATGGGTACAGTGTTGCATGACTGAGTAATTGTCATTCAAAGTGTGAGCGCACAGAAAGCTGAAAATTGGTCTGGGCAGTTGGGGGGTTTAAGTGCCCAGTAAGCAAGTGGTTAATCAGACAGAATGGCTAAGTTGTTGCAATGAGATGTACAGTTTTACACATGTCAAAGTTGCAAAACTGTGCTTGGGCATTAGGATTTGTTTTAGCTTTGTCATGAAGGGGTTTAAGCTTTTTGTGGTGTTGGAACAGTATGACTTTCAGAGACAGCCTCAGTGATAGCACATATTGGCAGCACAAATTTATTTATGGAATTGATTTTTTCTCTTTTACAATTAGTTTGACTTATATACAGCAGCATCACAGTCTGATTCATTTCAGCTTAAAAAGTTTTAATAGTTTTAGCACTAACACAATGATTTTTCATTTTGCTTTGGCTGGCAAAAAACAAATGGGCCAGCAGTTCACTAAGGCTGTCCCTTTTCTCACAGAGGCAAAACGTCTGTCACTGGCCAGCTTATATCAAACTCTTTTCAAGACTTTATGATGAAATACCTCTCAAGAAACCATAGATGATACAGCAGTGTATATGTGGCAAGTGTTAGCAGAATTTTCATAAGGGAAAATAGGCCAAAATGTAAAGACATGGGGCATAGTTTTCCTTCAAAGAATTTTTAGACTGTAGATGGTAAAACAGTAAAATATGGATCAAGGTCAGGACAGTTTTTAGGAGAGAAGAATTGGCTAAGATGCACTAGAAACACAAGGCAGATGCAAAGGTTTTCCTTTGAGAGTTAAGAGTGTAAAACCGTAGAGCACAGGTGTCAAACTGGTGGCCCTCCAGCTGTTGCGGAACTACAAATCCCATGGGGCTTTGCAAGGCTGACAGTTAACCTAAGTATGACTCCCACAGGCAGAGGCATGATGGGACTTGTAGTTCTGCAACAGCTGGAGGACCGCCAGTTTGACACCCCTGCCGTAGAGGATATAGCACAGCTATGAAAAATGTTGCTAGTGGTGGGGCTGTTTTAATCAACAAAACTAGATTTAAATATACAACGTACTACCACAGGCAGAGCACAGGCAGATGTTTCTTCTAAGAATTAAGAGACTGCAGATAATAAAGCAATATAAAAATTGGTCAGCAGCAGGACAGTTTTAACAAGTAAGACTAGGACAAAATTTACTAGAGACACAGGGCAAAGGCAGGTATTTTCCTACAAGAATTAAGAATTAAGAATTAAGCAGTCTAAAAATTGTCCAGTGATAAGTTTTAATGAGAAATACTAGTTAATATCCCCTTCCTTACCGGGCCATTTCTGACACTCCTCTCCTACATGTAAAAATCATCATTTTTTTGCTAGAAAAATACTCAGAACCCCTAAAGATTATATATGTTTTTTTGGCAGGGACTCTAGGGAATAAAATGGCAACCATTGCAACTTTTTATATCGCACGATATTTGCGCAGGAATTTTTCAAACACTTTTTTTTTGGAAAAGAAACAGTTTAGTGAATTAAAAAATACAAAACAGTGAAGTTAGCCCAATGTTTTTGTATGTTGTAAAAGAGGATGTTACGCCGAGTAAATTGATACCCAACATGTCACACTTTAAAATTGTGAACACTCGTGGAATTGCGCCAAACCTTGGTACTTAAAAATCTCCATAGGCGACGCTTTAAAATTTTTTACAGGTTACATGTTTAGGGTCACAGAGGAGGTCTACCACGAGAATTGTTGCGCTCACTCTAACGCACGTGGCGATACCTCACATGTGTGGTTTAAACACTGGTTACATATGTGGGCGGGGCTTACGTATGCTCTCGCTTCTGCGTGCGAGCACGCAGGGACGGGGGGACTTTAATTTTTTTTTATTATTATTATTTATTTTACTTTTTTTTATTTTTACACTGTCTCTTTAATTTTTTTTTATCACTTTTATTCCTATTACAAGGAATGTAAACATCTCTTGTAATAGGAATGGTGCATGACAGGTACTCTTCATGGAGAGATGGTGGGGTCAATATGACCTCACATCTCTCCTGCAGGCTGGAAAGACTGAGATCAGAAAAAAAATTCCGATCCCAGCCTTTCCAGCCGTGATCACAGCTTTTTTTACTAAAGCCGGCCCGGACGTGACGTCATAACATCGCGCCCGGGCCTCCGAGGGTCATAGAGATGACTGGTGACCAGATGGTCATCAGTCATCTCCCTGACGACAATCTGGCGGCGATGGATCTCTTCTCCCTGCCGCCGATCGTACGGGCGGCACAGGAGAAGCACCGAATGGCGGCAGGAGGGGGGGCGTCCCCTCCCGCTGCCTACAAGAACGATCAAGCGGCTGAACTGCCGCTATGATCATTCTTATGGTGCACAGAATCGCCAGCCTGAAAAAATGATATCTGAACGGTGCCTGTAGCTGCTGGCACCGTTCAAATATCACCCCTCAAAGTCCAGGACGTCCATGGACGTCCTACCGGCGGGAAGGGGATATAATAGTAATGTAAAACACAAAGCAAAGGAACTTGTTTTCATACACGAATTAAGAGTGGCAGCCCACAGATGTTAGAGCTGTGTAAAAATTGGAGAGCAGTTCTAATAGGGAGAATAGGCTTAGACTTAAAATTTAGTAAACATTTATTTTTACTGTGGGGATGGGGGGAAGGGTGAGAGTGAGATAAATGTGAAGTAGTTTAAGTGCACATTGTTTGCTTGCACTTTCAGTATCAAGAATAGATGAACAGTAGTGTTGAGCGAATCCGAACTGTAAAGGTTGGTTCCGTACCGAACTTTGGGGTGTCCAGGACCCGGACCCGAACCCCTGACATTTAAAAAAAAGTTTGGGTTCGAGTTCGGGGTTCTGGTATTTGATTCCACGTGTTGAATAGCTGCCAAGGGCAGCCAATCAACAAGTGTTTCACTGGTTTACCCTTAGAAGCCATCACAGCCATGCCTACTACATGGCTGTGATTGGCCAGTGCATCATGTGACACAGCCTCTATATGGGGCTGGAGTCACCGTGCTGCATGTCATATGCTCTCAGGATAGTTTAGGGAGAGGATGCTGCTGGCTCTGTGAGGGACAGATTGCAGATATTATAGAACATCTCATCCTGCATTACGGAACGGTCTGATTGTGGACTAGGTAGAGATACTAGTACTGCTGCTTTGAGGGACAGATTGCAGACCTCATCCTGCTGCACAGAACGATCTGACTGGACTAGGTAGAGTCTGTTGCTTTAAGGGAAAGATTATTGTTCTAAAATCATCTCCAAGTTCTATAGGGAAAGATTCCAGCTGTTGCTTTAAGGGAAAGATTATTGTTCTAAAATCATCTCCAAGTTCTATAGGGAAAGGTTTCAGCTGTTGCTTAGAGGGACAGATTATTGTTCTAAAATCATCTCCAAGTTCTATAGGGAAAGTTTCTTCCAGCCCTTGCTTAGAGAGCCATATTATTGTTCTAAAATCATCTCTAAGTTCTATAGGGAAAGTTTCTTCCAGCCGTTGCTTAGAGAGTCATATTATTGTTCTAAAATCATCTCCAAGTTCTATAGGGAAAGTTTTTTCCAGCAGTT
>BLSH010269366.1:496516-506831 GCA_018402905.1 Glandirana rugosa
TTACGCCCCCCCCCCCAAAATCACACATGAAGTAGCTCTCGTAGTGCAGACCCAAAGGGCCTGGTATGGATTGGGGAGTACCCCCACGCTTTTTTTTTTTTTTAATTTTCTATTGTCGGCTAATTTGACAATGTTTTTTTTTCATTCCGCTGTCAGTGGGGGAGCCTGCTAACAGCTGATGACTTCCCGACCCCACTCCTTAACAACCTATTGACTGTGCGCTCGCAGGTGAACATCTGAACTTATGCTCGGACTGAACCGCTCCCCCATCCCAAACTACCACTAAAAGAAAGCTCTATCTGTCTAAAATAAATTATAAAAATGTAATTTGGGTATAGTTTTGCATGACTGAGTAACTGTTTACATTACAGTTGCATTACAGTAACATTCAAAATGTGACAGCACTGAAAACTTAAAAATGTCCTGACTCTTTATACTCCAAAACTCCTTGGTGGCCTTGGACTACCCAACCTGCAGGCTTATTTTTATGCGGCCCAGCTGGCCCAACTCCCCAAATACCATGCCACCCAGGAAGTTCCCTTATGGGTAGCCCTGGAATCTATTGATTGTGATCCCCTATCGGTGGCCAGTCTCTTATGGCTTGCCCCATCCCACAGCCGCGCCCTCACCAACCTGATAACAAACCATTTTGTATCCATATGGGACAGACTTAAAACACGTTATGTATTCTAATTCAGCCATAATACCATGCTCTCCTACGTAACCCGGCATTCTACCCGGCATGGACATTCCCATCCTCTGTCTTGGCTTGGTCCACTGCAGGTCTGATCCAAGCCCACAAACTCATCTTAGCGGGTAAAATAACCCCATTCCCCTCCTTACACAAGACTTATAATGGAGCTCAGTGGAGCTTTTCCACTATATACAAATTAAACACTTCCTCACCCCTCTGATTCCCTCTGACTCCTCTACCCTCCAACTAACCTTTTTTTAATGCACCTGTAAACCTTATCCCTATAGGAGAGGCCTTATTTCTGATCTATATAGGCACCTATTGGAGCCCACAAACTCTTGCGCCCCCTCTTATGTTGCCAAATGGGAGAGGGACCTCAATCACATCTTGGACCCCGCTGATTGGATACATATTTTGGATGCCACCAAATCTGCCTCACAGAATATTGCCGCCCTAGAAACAAACTATAAAGTTCTCACTAGGTGGTACTTGGTCCCCATCAGGATATCCAAATTTCTGCCCTTATATCCTTCTCATTGCTTTTGGGGCTGTAACTCTGCAGGCACTCACATTCACATATGTTGGGAATGCCCAGTGGTACAATCCTTCTGGTTAGATGTGTTTCGTATCTTTTCAAAACTTTTTGACATTTACATGACACCAGACCCCACAGTAGCGCTCCTGAATCTGAAGTCACCCTCTATTACCCACCAACAGTTCAAATTATGCCTCCAAGTAACAATTGTGGCCAAACAAACAATAGCGAGAGCATGGATAACTCCCACCCTATGTGCACTGGCTACTTAACCACTTCAATACTATGCACTTAGAACACTTTACTACGAGACCAATTTTCAGTTTTCAGTGCTGTTGCGCTTTGAATGACAATTGCGCGGTCGTGCGACGCTGTACCCAAACAACGTTTTTATCATTTTGTTCCCACAAATAGAGCCTTCTTTTGGTGGTATTTCATCACCCCTGCGGTTTTTATTTTTTGCGCTACAAATAAAAAAAGACCGAAAATTTTGAAAAAAAAAAAATTCTCTATTTTTGTCACAAAACTTTGTAAATAAGTAAATTTTCTCCATCACTGGTGGGCACTGATTAGGCTACACTGACGGGCACTGATGTGGCAGTACTGATTGGCACTGATGAGGCGGCACTGATGAGGTGGCACTGATGATGAGGCACTTATATGCAGCGATGATGAGCACTGTTTGGCGGCACTGATAAGCAGCACTGACGGGTACTGAGAGGTGGCACTGATATACAGCACTGATGGGCACTGATATGCAGCACTGACGGACACTGCTAAGCGTCACTCATGGGCACTAATAGACAGCACTGATTGGCACTCATAGGCGGCACTGGGCACTGATAGGTGGCACTGATGGGCACTGATAGGTGGGCACTGGTAGGTGGCAATGGTGGGCACTGATATGTGGCACTGGTATGCATTGATAGGGGCACTGGTGGGCACTGATAGGGGCACTGGTGGGCACTGGTGGGCATATACATTAATAGGGGCTCATTCCCTGGTGGTTTAGGGTGGCATCTGAAGGTGGCACTGAGTGAAGGTGGCACTGAGCAGTATGTCACTTACCTGGTGGTCTAGGGGGGTCTCCCTGGTGGTCCAGATCGGCTCCTTGGTGGTCCCTGGTCGGCTCCCTCGTGGTCCTGGGTGGGCACATCCCTGGTGGTCCCTGGGCAGGCTCCCTGGTGGTCTAGGGTGGCGATCCGAGGGAGGGCTGTGCTGATAAATCATCAGCACAAACCCTCCCTGTCAGGGATGCAGCCGATCGGCTCTCCCCTCATCAAGTCTGCAGACCTGAGTACAGGAAAGCCGATAAACGGCTTTCCTGTATTACACTGTAACCAGCCGTGATTGGTCACGGCTGGTCACATGGTAAAGTGCTTCGGATCGAAGCACTTTACCGAGATCGGCAATGCGGGGGGTCAGACTGACCTCCCACACCACCGATCGCCGCGATGCGCGCCCCCCCGGGCGCGCGGTGGCTTGTTATCCTGAGGACGTCATATGACGTCCAGTCAGGATAACTGAGCCACTTCCCGGCCGTCATTTTGCATACGGCGGTCGGGAAGTGGTTAAAACAGAGTAGCACAAGCTCTGATCCACGCCAGAGCCAGGTAGAGCACTAGTTGCCCACTAAATTTGATCACTCACTTTTATGTCCATCACTACCCTCAGGCATGCACATGATGCTGCTCTCCAAACACCCTCAAGAAGACCCATTCCCCTGGGGATAGACACCCTTCTCCACACTCCCTCTCTACCTTCTCCTCTACTTTCCACCTTGGCTCCCTCTCCTTCTTTCACAATCCCCCTTTGTTATGATTCACGGTAACCTTTATACTTCTCACTTCCTTTCCTCTTTAAGCTAGACACTCACCATGCAATAGTCAGCCCTTCTGGCCCACCACTGTTTGGGGACCCTTATGGTCCCTTTTTTCTGCCTCACCCACAGACTTTGGAATGTTTTTATGTTCAATATTTGCATTGTGTTGTTGATGCCAAGTGTCCAATGTTTTCTAATAACATAGATTCTGTTGGACTCTCTTCTATATGATGTACTGAACTCTGGGTCATACCCTTTCTCATCCCTAAAATTGTTTGACTGTACCTTTCACAATATGTTTCGATGTCTACCTGTGACATGCTTTGCTGTATCTTGTCTATTTCTGCAAATAAATAAACAGTTTGAACAAGAAAAATGGTTTTGGCGGGAAGGCTTCATTGTGTCACATGTTGGCTTGTGTGCACAGCCCATAGTAGAGTAAATATTCACATTTTGGTGTCACAAGTTTCTGTTAAAACATGAGGCATGGCACTGAACAGGTTAATGCGTGACTTCTGTCTGTAATCTAAGACCTTACACTTTCTGCGTAGAAACTACATATTCTGTAATCCCTAGGTCGCTCAGTGTTGTACTGGTGCAGTAATTGGATCTGACACAGCCACAAACAGGTAGATCTTTCACAGAGATCACCATGCTGGAAGAGATGTGTTTTCATCACATTAACCCTCTCAGATTTGTGACTCAACACAGAGGAAATGGCGAGTCATGTATTAGATTCTGTGTGATCCAAGAATAAGATGTTGCATGTCCCTGGGACAAGCTAGGTGAATAAATACATAGACATAGGGAAATCAATCGGCCATGTAAGCCCATCATTACTAGGTAAGGCAAACATAGGGAATATAATTACATCAATACCTAGTTAAATCAACAGAAACATTTGAATGTGTACCAAGTCTTTAACAAGTTAGTGACTCAGAAATATGTCACTCTGAAAACTAGAAAAGATGGAGTTGATTTACAAAAGGCAAATATACTGTGCACTGCAAATGCACTTGCTTCAGAGCTTAGTAAATGAGGTAATGCTTCATTTTGCAAAGAATCCTAATCATATGGAAGGAAAATAAAAAAACATCATTTTTGCTTGCACATTATTGGATGATAGAAACGGGCAAAACGTCTCCTCATTTCAGAGCTTCCCCTCAGATCTAGGGCAGTGAACGGTATATTTGCCTTTAGTAAATCAACCTCCCTATTTGCCTTTACTAAATAAAGCTCGATGTCAGAAAGTTCAGTTTTTCTCCTCATCACTGGGCTTCAGGTTGCCTTAACTTTATTATGGTAATGTTATAAATAAATAATAAATGAGCCTTAACTGAGCTGTATGTAGGAGGCACATTTTCAATAGTTTGACAAGCATTAAATAAAACATCAAATATTTATAAATGTTCATAAAAAGTATAACTAGATACATGTTTATAATTTTGATCACAAACTGAAAGGAAACCTGCTGGAGGGAAAATAATACTAAATAACCAGCAGAATAACACAGCTGACAGCATAACCCATAAACATATGATTGATGGAGGGAAGTTTCATCAAAATCAGGTGAAGTGAAATCACCTGACATCCCTTGAGCTTCAAATGCACTTGTCATGAACAAAATATGATGGCTGTCATTAGAGATGTAATTCATGCATGTCTCAAAACAGGACACATATAACCATTGGGTTCATTTTAACCACTTGCCGACCACCTCATGTACATTTACTGCAGCAAGTTGGCTCTGCTGCGCAGATCGCTGTCCGTAAATGGCAATCCGCACAGCCGCAGTTGACACTCATGACCGATGCACTCTGCGTGAGTGTGGCCGTGGGTCGGGCAGACTTGATGTCTGCCAGCGACCAGTGATCGCCTTCTACAGAGGAAGAACAGGGAACCGCCAATATAAACACGGCGTTCTGTTCCCGTTCCCCATTCTGTCAGTGGGCATGACAGTGATCTACTGATCCCTGTCATCGGGATCAGTTAGATCTGTCATGCCCCTGCCAGCCCAGCCTCCACACAGTTAGAACACACATAGGGAACACAGTTAACCCCTTGATTGCCCCCTGCAGGTTAACCCCTTCCCTGCCAGTGACATTTATACAGTAATCAGTGGCTTTTTTTTAGATCTGATCGCTGTATAATTGTCAATGGTCCCAAAAAAAGTGTCAAAAATGTCCGATCTGTCCGCCGCAATATCGCAGTCCCGATAAAAATCGCAGATCGCCACCAAGTAAAAACAAATAATTATAAAAACACCATAAATTAATTCTCATAGTTTTTTATTTATCAAAAATATAAGGAAGAATATATATTGGCCTAAACTGATGAATACATTTGTTTTTTTATATATTTTTTGGGATATGTATTATAGCAAAAAGCAAAAAATATTGTTTATTTTCAAAATTGTCTCTCTTTTTTTGTTTATAGCGCAAAAAATAAAAAATGCAGAGATGATCAAATACCACCAAAGAAAGCTTTATTTGTGAGAAAATTTTTTTTTGGGTACAATGTCGCATGACCGCGCAATTATCAGTTAAAGCAATGCAGTGTCGAAAAAGTACTCTGGTCAGGAAGGGGGTAAATCCTTCTGGGGCTGAAGTGGTTAATCTCTTAAAGGTGGGCTTTAATGCCCACATGCTGCACAAATGTGTGCATGGGTGGCTGAGGTATCTGTGCTGAGAATGTGCTCTTTGCGTTCCCCCGGCACAGTGACAGGGTTTTCAAAGACTGTTAAAAACATGCCAGGACTGGATAGGGAGGAATATATCCTGGTACTGGAAGCTTAAGTCCTTAACCAGTTGCTGACCAGAAGCCGCAGTTGTACTGCAGCAGCTTGGCACGGCTGCGCAAACCGCTGTCATTGTACATCAGCTGCGCATATGTGCCCGTGGGCCAGGCAAACTCACAATCTCTTGTTACAGAGGCAGAATGGAGACCTGCCAGTGTAAACGCGGCGGATCTCTATTCTGTCAGGGGACAAATGACAGATCTACTGTTCCCAGTAATCGGGAACAGTTAGATCTGTCATGCCCCGACCAGCCCACCCCCACACAGTTAGAACACAGTGAGGGAACACAGTTAACCTCTTGATTGCCCCCTACAGTTTAACCCCTTCCCTGCCAATAGCATTTATACAGTAATCAGTGGCTATTTAAAGCTCTGATCGCTGTATAAATGTCAGTGGTCCAAAAAAAGTGTCAAAAGTGTCCGATCTGTCCAAGGCAATATCGCAGTCCCAATAAAAATCACAGGTCGCAAAAGCCCAGATCGCAAAAAAAATGGCATAAATTTATTCCCAAAGTTTGTAGACGCGATAGCTTTTGCGCAACCCAATTAATATACGTCTATTGTGATTTTTTTTTTTACGAAAAATATCTAGAAGTATACATATCAGCCTAAACTGAGGAAGGAATTTTTTTTTTATATTTTTTTGGATATTTTGGATGTATTATAGCAAAAAGTAAAACATATTGTTTTTTTTTTTTTCAAAATTGTCGCTCTTTTTTGTTTATAGCGCAAAAAATTAAAAATGCAGAGGTGATCAAATACCACCAGAAGAAAGCTCTATTGGTGGGAAAAAAAGTACATCAATTTTGTTTGGGTATAACGTTGCACGACCATGCAATTGTCAGTTAAAACGACACAGTGCCGAATTGCAAAAAGTGCTCTGGTCAGGAAGGGGGTAAATCCTTCCGGGGCTGAAGTGGTTAAACAGTAACTCCAACTTCTGGACCATGTTACACCCATATTGAGGGTATGATATGTAACATGGTGCAAATGGGACCCCACAACCCCCTATAGCCTTTCATGTGTGCCAGAAGCTAGCAACTCGCATGCTACCAGCACAGACCATTTTGACCTAGCTTCAGCACTGTAATGCATTAACCACTTAAGGACAGAGCCTTTTTCTGAGATTCAGTGTTTACAAGTTATATATATATTTTTTTCTAACACCCTAGAGAATAAAATGGCAGTTGTTGCAATACTTTGTCACACCATATTTGCGCAGGGGTCTTAAAAGCACATTTTTAAAAAAAAAAAATCACTTTATTGAATTAAAAAATAAGAAAACAGTAACGTTAGCCCAATTGTTTTTCTATATTGTGAAAGATAATGTTACGCCAAGTAAATTGATACCCAGTATGTCATGCTTCAAAATTGCTTGTGGAATGGTGACAAACTTTGGTACTTATAAATCTCCATTGGCAAAGTTTAAAAATGTCTACAAGTTACCAGTTTTGAGTTACAGAGGAGGTCTAGTGCTAGTGCTAGAATTATTGCTCTCACTCTAAAGATAGCGACGATACCCCACCGTTTTCATATGTGGGCGGGACTTACATATGCGTTCGCTTCTGCGCACAAACTTGCCGGGACTGGACACTTTAATTTTTTTTATTATTATTTATTTTACTTTTTATTTTTTATTTTTACACTGTCCTTTAAAAAAATTGGATCACTTTTATTCCTATTACAAGGAATGTAAACACTTTTATCTGAAAGCGGACCGCCCACTGAAAAAAACAATAGCAGGGTTACGGTAGCTATCTGCTACCATAACAACGGTGTTCCACGTCAAAGTACCGCCATATAATGACGGTGGGCGGTCCATAAGTGGTTAAATTAAAAAGGACATCTACATTTTATGCAGCTAGATTGCATTACAGAAATAAAAGGATTCAGTTGGGCTTTAAAGTGGGTCTAGCATCAGATATATTTGAGTGCGCGCATGTGGAAGTATATCACTTACAGGTATTTAGTACCTCTCAGAGATTACAGTACTCACAATGGAAATACCTTCATTTGTTTGTATTCCAGAAGTACAGATCTGTCTTTGTTCAGGCACTATGCAGTGTCAGCATTTACTTTCTTGATTGAGATCCTGGCTAATAGATGACACAGTCTTGGAAAAACTGATGTCTATAGAGCTTTTGGCTTTGTTCACAAATGTCTGACACAGATCAGCCACCTGCTGCAGTCCCCAACTTTGTAACATGCTACAAAGCTACAACATAAAATAAGAAGACTTATCAAATATTTGTTCTTGCCTGCAACAGACTAAACAATATCACTTGAATGGAGCTAAAAAACTGTATTTTAATTATAATTTTAATGTTACTATGGGTGCATATTGTAGCAAGTCAGAAATTAATATATGCAGGTTTAGGCTGTTTTCATACAGTGGCGGTGTGGGCGGTAGCGGTATAGCGCCATTCGTTTTAGTTGCCCTTTATAGCTGTTATAGCACTGGGGAGACAGGAGAGGCAGTTCTCGTGTGCTTTACAGGCACTATTTTTAGCGCTAAAGCACCTGAAAGCCGCCCCAACGTGAAAGGGGTCTTATAAAGCTTCTTGTAAGAGCCACTTCAATTATTTTTTTTTCACTTTACTAAGCTGATGTGCTCATGTTATGCTACATGAAAATAATAAAAAAATGTATTTATACAAATTTGAATATACAATATACTTTGAGCTTTCCAGTAATACATGACAAATAAATCTTACCCTTTCCACACGAACAAAGATATCCAACTGATGAGTTAAAAAATGCAATTTAGCAAGCCTGGCAATAGTACTAAGGAACCAACTGGCGAATGGCACTCGCCAGGGGTGTCCCCTCTCCCCACTTCTTTTTGTCTTAGTGATTGAACACCTGGCGTGTGCCATCCGCCAAAATGACTCCATCCAAGGCATTCCTTCCCCCTCCTCTCATCATAAATTATCCCTATATGCAGACGACCTTCTAGTCTACGTTCAACAACCTCACACAACCTTACCATCCCTTCTTTCGGAATTTAGACGCTTTGGGTCCCTCAGTAACTTTAAACTGAACATGTCAAAAACAGAAGCCCTTAACCTATCCTTGCCCCAATCTACGCTCTCACTTCTTCGCTCAAACTACTCCTTTCAGTGGCAACCGAAATGCATCTCGTATTTAGGAATTTCTATACCCGCCCATCTACCCAACTTTTTAGCGCTAAACTATTTACCCATTCTCTCACGCATCAGGAAGGATCTAGAGGCCTGGGGGGGCTCCTCTTTACCATGGTTTGGTCATATCAATACCATCAAAATGGATATCTTACCCAAACTGTTGTACTTCTTTCAAACCATACTGATATTGATACCCAAATCATATTTTGCCTCTCTTCGTTCACTCTCCATTAAATTCATATGGCATCAAGGACCGTCCCGAGTCAAGTATAAACTACTGACTCTCCCGAAACTCCTAGGGGGAGCAGGACTACCGGACTTTGAACTTTATCACAAGGCAACCATTTTAGCTCGTATACTGGAATGGTTTCCCCACCCAGTCATCAAAGCCTCCGTGCAGGTTGAGCAAGACCTAGCACCTGTGGATCTCAGGGCCTTGTTATGGGGCTACCGGAGTGCCTTAACTCACCTGAATTGTTCCTCGCCCTTAACCCTGGCTGCCTTGAATTTATGGTATAGAAGATGGCTTAGTTCAACCCTGTCCTCAGATCCGTCCTCTCTAACCTCTTTATTCGATAACCTGGCCTTCCCTTTAGGGTGGGTCCCACTCGGTAGACTCATTTCGGCGCTCTTCTTGGCCTCAGGCCCGTGAGTTTGTTCATCCTCAAACAGGGTCCCCAGTAGCGCCGGCCAGTCCCCATAATTGGCTGACGTCCATCCATGTGATCTCTTTCGCAAACCAACTTTTTCATTCCTCTTGTATACATCGTCCCCTTACAGAATTTGAATGCCTCAGCACCTTACAAGAGACGCCCAGACATCTGATCTCCTCGCTATATAACCTACTACAAACCCTCACACACACAGGGATTCCATCCTACACCAGATTATGGTCGAGGGACTTAGGAAAGGAATTGTCAGGGGAGAAACACAGGAAGAGGAAGCGATGTCATCTCACCTCGTGGAGCCCTTTTCGGTTCCAGCTCAAGAGGAGAGGACATCTTACCATGAGTACACAACACTACAATGAGACTAGGACACATTAGGCACACAATTAACCCCTTGATAGTCCCCTGATCGCCCCCCCAGTTAACCCCTTTACTCCTGTCACTGCGTCACTTGATCAAATTTTTCACTGATCACTGTACTTGTGTCACTTGTGACACTAAATCATCTTAGGATAGGTAGTGGTAGGTAGTAGTAGGCCCAGATGCCCCCCTTAAGCGGTTGACTACCCAAGGGACAAAAAAAAACCCCAAAAGGCAATGGCATAATGAGCTAGTATGCACCGCATACTAGCTTATTATGAAATACTCACCTTAGAA
>BLSH010269366.1:506841-517520 GCA_018402905.1 Glandirana rugosa
TGGGACGACCTTTCAGGCGACCTTTTTGCCTGAGGTCGTGCGTACGCGCCCTCACTGCAGACACAGAGGCGACGACACTCTTCTTCGGTGTGTCGCTTCTACAGGTGAGGGAGTCGTCCCTGTCCCGTCGGGACGCCCTCGAAGCAAGATTCCACTCATAAAGTATTAATACGGTAACGGAACGTCCAATAAAAAAAACCAAAAAAAACAGGAAACCCATCAGTTGGCGAATTCCCCCCGTAGACCCGGATGATGATGGATGGTGATGGATGGGATTCTTTTAAATCACAGTGTTCACTGAGGACATCTTACCATGAGTACACAACACTACAATGAGACTAGGACACATTAGGCACACAATTAACCCCTTGATCGTCCCCTGATCGCCCCCCCCCCAGTTAACACCTTCACTCTTGTCACTGCGTCACTTGATCAAATTTTTCACTGATCACTGTACTTGTGTCACTTGTGACACTAAATTTTCTTAGGGTAGGTAGTGGTAGGTAGTAGTAGGCCCAGATGCCCCCCTTAAGCGGTTGACTACCCAAAGGACAAAAAAAACCAAAAAAAATAACCTGCAAGGCAATGGCATAATTATGAAATACTCACCTTAGAACGAAGCTCCCGCAGGGCTGCCCTGTCCCTGCTGAGGGAGTGGACATCTTCGCTGTGTGGCTTCTTCTCACAGCAGCGGAGACACAGACGTCACTCCCGCGCATGCGTGCTGGAGTCCGTTTTTCCAGCGGACTTTCCAGCAGGGTCTGACGCTATGCGCCGGGCCTTCACTGCGCATGGGCCGTGACATCAGCAGCTGCATTGCAAGTGGAATATCTCCTAAACCATACGCTAGGTTATTTAGGTTAGTTTTTTATTTTGTCAAGGTATCTGCCGTATATACCTAATAATGGTTTAACGCCCTGATCACCCGGCGGGTGACATCAGTTAGGTTTTAGCATGAGTTAGGGTCAGCATAAATACCAGGCAGGGTCAGATTAGTCAGGTACTCTAACACATACACGCACTAGATAGGTCTGTTACTAGTATAGTGCGGATCAATATATGTGATCTGATCAGAACTATATTAGCTTCCCCAGTCTTTAGTGTTCCTAAAAATTAGGGATCAGCCCAGATACCTGCTAGCACGTGCGTTTAGCCCCTCTGCCCAGCCCAGCCCACCCAAGTGCAGTATCAATAGATAACTGATACTTACAAAACACAGCACACATAACTGCAATGTTCGCAGAGTCACGCCTGATCCCTGTAAACACTAACAATTCATTTTTGGTAGCGATTGAAGCAGGCTCTGACAACCAGGTGCTCTTTTGCCTAGTGTACCTATACATTTAGAGGCCAAAATGTCCAATCAGAGGAACACTAGTGAAGAGGCCTACACGTTGCTGAGCATGACAGATGAGAGAGATGGGGAGGCTCCACTTTCAGATTCAGGCTCAGTATACAAACCTGTAGATAGCAGCAGCACCCTGACAGATAGTTCTGATGACGGAGTAGTGGTCCCTGATAAGGTCAAACGTACCCAATCCCATTTTGCTGTTGCTGATATGCAAGAACCGCAGTGCTCTTGTATGGAGCAGAGAGCCAGTACTAGTGCCGCTCATCCTTCTGGTGAACTGGCAAGCACCAGCAGCCTAGTACATCCTGGTCGTAGACAAACCAGCACTGCAGTAACACTTGGTGATGTGGCGAGTCCCATAAGTGCAGTGGCTAGCACAAGTAGTGTCCCGCAGCCACCAAAAGGGCAAAGACAGGCCCGCAGAGCCCATAGTGCCCTTCCCGCTGCATTTGCAAGCCCTGATTGGCAGCCCACCACTTCGGCAGCGCCCGTACTTCAAACAACAAAACAGTTGATTTTACATCACTTGATTTTTATTCACGGTTTTTCATGGAAGATCCCTATAGATCTATTGTGGACCAAAGCAATTTGCATGCTGGTCAATTCATTGCCACTAATCCGCATTTGACACTTGCCAGGGAATGGAAACCTATTATGGTTTCCAAATTTAAGACCTTTCTGGGCCTTTCCCTCCTCATGGGCATATGTAAAAAAAGTGAGATGCGGTCATATTGGTTAACTGACCCAATTCATCATATGCAGTGTTCTCTGCTTCCATGGCCAGGATGCGATACGAGCAGATCTTGCGGTTCATGCATTTCAATGACAATAAACTCTGTCGTCCTCAGGGTGACCCTGAATACGATCGGCTCCAAAAAATGTGGCCCCTCGTAAACCCCTTCAACCAACAATTCACAGCCTTGTTTATTCCTGATCAAGTTGTCTGCGTAGATGAGTCCCTGATTACATTTTCTGGCCTTCTTGCTTTCAAACAGTTTCTCCCCAGCAAGCGTGCCAGATACGAGGTCAAGATGTATAAGCTCTGTGACAGGGCCACAGGCTATACATATAGTTTTATGGTTTACGAGGGAAAAGATAGTCACGTGGAGCCCCCCAACTGCCCAGACTACATAGGGAGCGCTGGCAAGATTGTTTGGTACGTGGTCACTCTTATTCGGAAAGGGATAGCACTTGTACATGAACAATTATTTTTCACATATACACATATAAACAAGCGTATAAACTTAGCAAACATCTTTATGGCTGAATGGGAAGATTGCTTTGTGTTTTGTAATACGAGATCTGAGCTCCTCTTTTATATAAGAATTATAGATGACCTGCTCCTGATCTGGGACGGTCCCCTTGATTCCTTGGAACAGTATATTAGGGACCTGAATAACAACAGGAACAATATTAAGTTGGAACATCAGGTGAGCCAGACCGAGATTAATTTTCTCGATCTGACCATATTCAGGAAATTCTATTTTAAGCCCACCGACCAAAATAGTTATTTGGCCATAGGTAGTGGGCATCACCCTTCCTGGATAAGAAATATACCAAGAGGTCAGTTTACAAGGGTGAAGAGGAATTGCACCTCCAAGGAACATTATCTAGAACAATCAGAAGTATTAAAGAAAAGGTTCGTCCAAAAAGGATATAGACCCCAAATACTGGATATAGAAATTCAGAAGGTACTTGAGACATCAAGAGAGGAATTGCTAATAGAGAAATCTAACCAGGATCCAGGTGACAACACTAAACAGTGGAGTTTTATATCGGACTACCATGAACATGTATCGTGAGGTAGAAAATTTTTTCTCCAAACACTGGCATCTCTTGAAGATGGATAAAACATTAGGACCAGTGTTACCTGACAAACCCAATTTTGTATATAGGAGAGCTCCTAGCTTTGGTGATACTATAGTGGAAAAAATACTAGACCCTCCCTGATGGGGTGATGCATCATTCTGAAAAGGATTTGGGATATGTGGGAAATGTAGGGCCTGCAGATTAACAGGCAATGATGTCAGGATTCACACTGATTTTTGCTCCACAAGTACAGGGGTACGACACACAATTAAACAATTTATTACATGTGACACTACTCATGTGGTGTACGTCCTACGGTGCCCATGCGGGCTTATGTATGTCGGTCGCACTAAACGCCCCTTGAAAATCCAGATAGGTGAACATGTAACTAATATAATCAAAGGGTTTAAGTTCCATAGTGTTTCTTTGCACTATAGGGAGGTTCACAATAGTGATCCATCTAGCCTACAGTTCTGGGGAGTGGAGAAACTAGTACCCAACTGGAGGGGAATTAATAAGTTAGAGAAATTTCAAGGAAGGAAACCCACTGGATTCACCTTTTAAGAACTTTTAACCCTGAAGTGTTAAACATTGAGTTGGATCTGAATTGTTTTTTAAGTAATTCTTGAGCGATTCGGGACCTAATCAATGTTTAGATATTTTATAGCTGTCAGTTGTAATGAACATTCTGACCACTAGAGGCGGACTATGATATGCCTGTGGTGAAGGACCCCTCTTACAGTATAAGGGGTACAGGGGAGGTTGCTGATATCGCTCCAGGATAGAGGTGATATCAACTTCATTGTCATACTATTAAATATTGCCCTATGTGATCTGGTTCATTTAATATCTGTGTTTATTATTTATTTGTAAAATGTATTTTTGCTCGGGTTTTATTATTTTATGTCGTAATTTGTTCCCGAGTCTAATGCGGTATGGACTTGATATGGGATTTAGTCTGTCAAAATTATGCAGACCCCTATAAACACGGCTCCATTGTATGAGTTTTAGTTATGGGATTTACACCTATCCATTTGGGCGTTGTTTAAGCCCTTTAGCTAATTATATATGCACCTGGTGGTTTAAAACTCATTGAGAAATTTCCAGCTGGGGTAGGGTTAATTGCACTCACGGATGAGACATCCGTGCACACACAGACACCTAAAGTTGTGAAGAATGTGGCACCCCACACCATCTAGTGGTGCTAGTGAGTTGTTGTTTATAAGGTGAGTCGTCACTTTGTTTGGCCAGCACCCTGTGAACAAGTCAGGAAGTGACAAAACGTTAGAGACGTGGCCATACAACGACTCTGCTGAACGGTAGGAGCTGGGAAGGACGCCACGGTGATATGTGAGAGAGCGGCAGTCTGATACCAGCTATTTACCAAGCGACATTGTGGATTTAAATGGCTGTTGATCTTTTGTTTTATATGTAAGCACATTTTTATTAGAATTAAAGTCTGGATGTTTTAAAGTGATGCACTATGAGGAATTTTCCTTCTTTTTACCCCCCATGTTATGAGCATTGCTCTGTGAAGAAAGTATGGAGACACCAGTGATTTTGTGATTATTACACAGGTAGATTGGATAAGATACAGCTGGTGAGCCTCAGTGTGTGCAGGTTTACAAGCGGTGATATTGGTGGAGGAAGAGAGTGACTTCTTGGGAACATTGTTAGTTCTTCTCATCAATTTTTCCAAATTTTTTTTGGACTTTAGCACTTGCACTTCATATGTTTCAATGCAGCTGTTTTTGCATGATTAATATTGATGCACTCTATCTTGATTGAATAATCATGCACTTTATATTACTATGATATAACATTAATGCACTTCACAGCGTTTTGATTAGCGCTGCTGAAAACAAGATAGATTGGCGTTTTCATGATTTTTATTGATATACACAAGTGTGCCATTTTTTAGTCACCTTTTTAGGTCCCGTCTTAGACAGGGGGAGAGAGCCTTCTTGAGAAGTAATAATTTGCTTGCAGTGAAGTGGATGTTGGAATGTTTTCATCCGGTCCTCCCTTCAAGCAGATACGACAGTCCAAATTCTGATGGTGACTGGTGTTGTGGAGAAGCCCCTCTGTGTCCACGAATGCAACCTTAATATGGTAGGGGTGGACCTTAACGACCAGTTATTGGTGCCGTATTTAATTGCCTGTAAGGCCAGATGCTGGTACAAGAAAGTGTTTGTTTACTTATTTCAATTGGCTCTGCTAAATGTTTATGTGCTATACAAAGCATCAGGACAGACTGGATCCTTCCTTAAATTCCAGGAAGAGATCATCACAGCCCTACTGTTTCCAGACAGTGCTGTGCCCCAACTTCACAATGTAAATGCAGTGAGCTGGCCGCATGAGAGGCACTTCTCAGAAGTCCTCTGTGGTATCTCTACCCAAAGAACACCCCAAAAAAGATGTTGTGTCTGCAGATGACGTGGATATAGGCATGACACCCGCCTGGTCAACCTGGTCTCTGCATCAGTGACTGTTTCAAACGCTACCACACACTAGTGGAGAAATAGCATAGTGTACACTTTCACAGGGTCTCCAAAGATGCCACCACATTTTGAGAGACCCGAACCTGAAACCTTTAGTTACAGTTAAAAATAAGTTTACAAAAAACATTTTTTTTAAAACAACAAAAAAATAAAATAAAAAAGCCAAAAATAGTTGTCATTTTTTTGTTCTTCTCTCTCTATTGTTCTATCTCTCTATTCTCTCTCCATTGTTACTGTACTTTATGCTTACCTGTAATATTTTATTGCTACTGTGTTTTATCATATTTTCTTTGCAGGTATGTAATTTTTTTTTGTACGTTACTGTTTACTGTGTTTTATTGTTAATCATTATTTTCTTTTCAGGTACGCAATTCAGCTGCAGCACTGATTTATTCATCTTGACAGCAAAGGTGTTTGCTCCCATGATACATAAATCAGTGACTGCAGTGCTGTAGGAGGGGACTTCACCACCACAGTTAAAAAAAGAGCATGTTTGCTGAAGCATAAGGGCAGGGGTGGACATAGGGGTGGATTGCCCCTATGCTTTGGCATATATTTTGAGAACGGTGCTATGCCCATCATTGGAAGTGGGTGGATGCAGGGAGGTTTTCCAATGGTGGGCATTGATTGATTCTTTTTTTTTCCATTCAGAGGCTGCATGAAAAAAAAGAACATTACAATATATGCCCAAGGACCGGAGACGTACTGATATGTTGCTGGACTTTGAGTAGTTATACCGGAATGATGCCTGCAGATATTATTCTTTTCAGCTGGCAGTCAGCTTTCATGTAAAAGCAATTCTAGTGGCTGCTTAGCCGCTAGACTGCTTTTACAAGCACTGGGAGGGAAAGTCCCCACCCCCACCGTCTTCCATGGTTTTCTCTGGCTCTCCTGTGCCACCGGGGAACCCGAAAATGCAGCCGTTGGTTTCGCCAGCTGACCATAAAGTTGATTAAAGACTAGAATGGCTCCAATCATCTCTATGGCCTAAGAAACCAGAGACTATGAGCATTTCATTACTTTGGTTTCGCTGGATATAAACAGCGCCATTGGGCAATTGGGAAAGCATCTTATCACACCGATCTTGGGGTGGTCAGATGCTTTAAGGACTGAGGAGAGATCTAGAGTCTAATAGACCCCAAACTTAAAAAAAACAAAACGTCACTACATATTGTTATCATAGGGGATGTTTAACTGGTTCCCGACCGCGTACTGTATATTTACTGCTGCAGAGTGGCGATGTAGCGAGAATCACCTTATATAAGTGGCGGCTCATGCTTGCGCAGCTAGTTGGCGGGAGCGTGTCACAGACGCTGTGCTCTCATGCCCACCGCACTTTGCAGGAGTGTGCCCGCAGCTCAGGTGGACCCGATGTCTGCCGACGAGCCGCGATGACCTGGCAGAGAGAAAGAACAGGGAACCAACGATGTAAACATGGCAGTTCCCACTCTGTCAGTGGGCATGTAAGAGATCTACTTATCACTGGGATCGGTTAGATCTCTTATGCCCCTGAAAGCCCAGCCCAAAAAAAGTTAGGACATGCCTAGGGAACACAGTTAACCCGTAGATCTCCGCCTGCAAGTTAACCCCTTCACTGCCAATGACATTTATACAGTAATCAGTGGATATTTAAATTTCTGATCGCTGTATAAATGTCATTGGTCCTAAAAAAGTGTCAAAAATGTCCGACATGTCCGCTCCAATATCAGAGTCCCAATAAAAATTGCACATCGCAGCCATTACCAGTGAAAAAAAAAGTAAAAAGAAATGAATTCTCATGGTTTGTAAATAGAGTTGAGCAGACACCTGGATGTTCGAGTTTGGCGGGTTCGGCCGAACTTTGCGAAAAAGTTCGAGTTCGTCCCCGAACCCCATTGAAGTCAATGGTGACCCGAACTTTTGGACACTAAAATGGCTCTAAAAAAGTCCTAGAGATGGCTCGAGGGCTGTAAAAGGAAGCAAAATGGGGGTAAGAATAGGACAAGTGCCCTGCAAACAAATGTGGATAGGGAAATAACTTAAAATCACATAGAAAAAAAAAATGGAGGAGGAGGTGGATGTGGAGTAGGAGGTTGAGGAGGTGGTGACCGTGGCGGTGTAGGTGGAAGTGGGGGTGGAGGAGGAGGAGGTAGCCAACACTGTTTTTTGTTTGTTTGGTTTTTCTTTTCTAATTGGGGTAGCCCCCAAAATATTGAGACACATTAAAACAAAAAAAAAAGATCACTATCTGCAGACAAAACCAGAGATGTTCTAGCACGGGTTCACTTTTTCCATATAAAATGTACCATAGTTTATTTTTCATGTTTCTCCTGTTACAAATTCCAATAAAGACTTATGTTCTATAAAAAAAAAAAAATATGTTTACTTAAGTATACCAATAGCTGTGTGAGGCCGGTATAAATGTCTATTCTGCAGAAGGTACAGGCAAGTCTTGTTGGATCCATGCCTGGTTCATTTTAATAAACGTTAGCTTGTCCAAGTTGGCTGTGGACAGGCGGCTGCTCTTGTCTGTGATAACGCACCCTGCCGTGCTAAACACACGTTCAGACAATACACTGGCTGCAGGGCAGGCCAGTGCCTCCAAGGCATAAAGGGCAAGCTCGGGCCATGTGCCCAATTTGGAGACTCAGAAGTTGAATGGGGCAGACCTATCAGTCAGTACATGTAGGCATGTGCGCACATACTGTTCCACCATGTTGCTGAAATGCTGCCTCCTGCTAAGATGTTGCCTATCAGCTGGTGGTGCTGTTTGTTGTGGCGTGCTGCTGACAAAGCTTTTCCACATTTCGGCCATGCTAACCCTGCCTTCTGAGGTGCTGGCAGTGCCACAGCTGCAATGGCGACCTCTTCCTCCTCCTCTGCCTTCGCCTTGTGCTTCCACTGAGCCACCGGTGTCATTTGGGAATGCCCTCAGCAGCGCGTCTACCAGCTTGCGCTGGTAGTTGCCCATCTTCAGATCATGCTCCAGTGAGGGAATTAAGGATAGCACGTTGTCCTTGTAACGGGGATCCAGCAGGGTGGCCACCCAGTAATCAGCACAAGTTACAATGTGGGAAACTCGGCTGTTGTTGCGCAGGCACTGCAGCATGTAGTCGCTCATGTGTGCCAGGCTGCCCAGAGGCAAAGACAAGCTGTCTTCTGTGGGAGGTGTATCATCTGTGTCCTCCGTATCCCCCCAGCCACGCTCCAGTGATGCCCACAAGCTGCGTTGGGTGCCACCCTGCTGTGAATACGGTTCCTCCTCCTCATCATCATCATCCTCATCCTCCAGAACTGTGCCCTGGCTTGAAAATTTTTTACCTGGCCTATTCTGGTGCAGGAACCCACCCTCCGAGCCACTTGTGAATGACTGGCCTGATAACCGTGGAAATGACCCCTCTTCCTCCTCCTCTTCCTCCTGTGCCACATCCTCTTCCATCATCGCCCAAAGTGTTTTTTCAAGGAGACATAGAAGTGGGATAGTAACGCTGAGAACAGCGTCATCGGCACTGGCCATGTTGGTGGAGTACTCAAAACACCGCAATATGGTACACAGGTCTCGCATGGAGGCCCACTCGTTGGTGGTGAAATGGTGCTGTTCCGCAGAGCGACTGACCCGTGCGTGCTGCAGCTGAAACTCCACTATTGCCACTCTCAGTTGAAATGCTTGCATTCATGGCCAGGGATCGTAAGTGGGTAGGAGAGTACTTCCTCTTTCTCTCCAGTGCTTGGGAGATGGACAGCTGTAAGCTTCCATGGGACCATGTGGAAATGCTTGGAGATGGTGGCGGACATGGTGGCATTGCTGTCACATCATCTTTTTGCTGGGTGGCAGGTGACACTGGAACTGTAGAGGAGGAGGAAGAGGCTGAGGCATCAGCAGAAGAGGAAGTAGGAGGAGCCCGAGACCTTTCTTGGATTTTGAGGTGCTTATTCCACTGCAGCTTGTGCTTTGCATGTAGATGCCTGGTCATGCAGGTTGTGCTCAGGTTTAAAATATTTATGCCTCGCTTCAGGCTCTCATTGCACAGCGTGCAAACCACTCGTGTCTTGTCGTCAGCACATTGTCTGAAGAACTGCCACGCCAGGGAACTCCTTTGAGCTTCCTTTAGTGTGCTAGGTCCCTGGGTGCGGTGGGTAGTAGCAGGCGTACTGTCTAGGGGACGGTCGCTCCGCTTTTGCAACCTGCTTCCTCTTTTGTTGTGCTGGTACCTCTGTGCGACCACCACCTATTCATCCAAACTGCACACGTCACTCGCATGACCTTCATTCCATGTGGGGTCTAGGACCTCATCATCCTCCACCTCATCTTCCACCCACTCTTCACCACTGCCCTCCTTGTCAGTCTGCACACTGTGGAAAGCTGCAGCAGTTGGCACCTGTGTTTCGTCATCATCAGAGACGTGCTGCGGTGGTGTTTCCATGTCCTCATCCTGAAACAGAAGTGGTTGAGCATCGGTGCACTCAATGTCTTCCACTTCTGGGGCAGGGCTATGTAGATAGCCCACGAAAAGCACACCAGCAGAGTCATCAAAAAGCATAAGAGACTGCTGCATGACTTGGGGCTCAGACTGCTTGGCTGATTTACAAGAGGCTGAGGTGAAAGACAGATGGCCATGGGGTTCAGGTGCCAACTCTGAGTTTTCAACAAGATACCGGGTGGGAGACAATGTGAAGGAACTGGAGGCATTGTCAGCCACCCAATCTACTATAGCCTGTACTTGTTCTGGCCTCACTATTCGTTGAGCGGCATTTGTGCCTACCATATAATGTTGAAGGTTTTGTCGGCTACTCGCACCTGAGAAAGGACTTTCACTTGTGCGTGTAGCTGGCACAGATCGACCACATCCTCTCCTTGCAACAGGAGCTTCACCAACACCACCAACACCAGCAGCACCAGCAGCACCACGACCCTTATTTGACACTCTCCTCATCCCTAGATGCAAATGTACTGTTTAGCACAAATTTATATTATTTTTTAAACCGGCAATGTAGACGCACTTTTTAATTTTGTGCAAGAAATGCACAGCAACTGTCTC
>BLSH010269366.1:532048-545326 GCA_018402905.1 Glandirana rugosa
TATCACATCAATGTCTTTCAATCGTCACTGTCTCATTTGCACCATGTCTAGGCTTTCCCATTAGAATGCTATCGCTTAGTCCACTCCGTTTAACGGCATCCTACTAAATAGGTATCCAGGGTTAAAAGGACCTTCTGAACCTCAAAGTCCAATTAAAAACGTTTGTATATAAGGGTTTCCTTAACCAACAATTCCTAACAATTCTCGAGCCATGTGCAACCCCCCTGTCGCCTGAAGGTTACAGATCAGTATCATTCCGCACGCCGTTACTCCTGTACTCATATCTAGCACACTCACACAGAGCCATTCACAAGGTCAAGATCTGGATCGTTCCGAAAAACAGCCTTGCTAGGTCTAGAACTGGAACACTTACCGAGACACACTCACACGATCTATACTCATGTCCTCATTGCCGCACGCCTTACTATGACTAGACATTGGAAGTCCGCTGTCCCCCCAACGTGTACCGAGCTCTTAACAATCCTTAACAACCAATTCCTTTGGGAATATATGTTTGCAAAAATTAACCTGAAACTCCAAGTCTTCCAGGAAAATTGGGACCTATGGATAAATCATCCTACGGCAATTTGCCTCACCTGATTCGCTATCGTAAGATTACCCTTTCGGATCTGTACCACGTTTACTCTGTCACTGCTAACTTTCTGTAACTACACTATGTGCTTGATCTAGGTACCTTTCATATTATTACTGTTAAACTTTGTTAGAATGCAATCAGCATGTTATGTATACTCCTATGCCGTTTGTCTACTGCATCAATTCAAACTGTTTACCTTCCTCTGTATGTATTGTACCGATATAACATTGAATGATGTATTATAGAATGCAACCCTGTGTTTCAAGAAACTTTCAATAAAATAAGTTGTAATTAAAAAGCAAGATGGAGTTGACTGGGAATTAGCCCCTCTGTTCTCCATCAGACTGCACCCACCCAACAGATGCTGTAGCTGGGGGGACTGGTTTTTGATCTGGTCTGTGAACTTGTAATTTCTTAAATATGGGCATTACCAAGTTTGAGTAATGACATTACCATTATCTCCTGTCATTTTGCATAAATTTAGCTTGTGGCCAGAGAATTTCCTGGCCAATAACTGAATGGGGCAGGGAATAGAGCCCTGTGCAGGAAGCTGTCACATACATGACAGTGTCCTGGCACAAACATGCCCCACTTTGAGCACTGGTGTACCCCTTTTGCCAGCTCACAGCTGGTCTTAATTTCTTAATCTGCGATCTGGCAGTAATTTTTTATGAATCTGTTACAGCCACAGTGACAGGTTTTTAAAAACCACTTCATGACCGCCCGCCGTCATTACATGGCTGTATTTTGCCATTGAATACCGTTGCTATGGTAGCAGATAGCTACCATAACCCCAGTATTTTTGAAAATGGTGGGCAATCCTCTTTCAGATAAAAGTGGTCTCTGCGGCGGATTCACCGTGAGATCACCTTTATCGGGGCGGGAGAGGGCCTCCCTCCCGCCACACTCTGGTCATCTTTGCCGCTTACAGGACCTGCCAGTAGCAGCGGAGATGATCTGATTCTTGGGCCTCAATGCCTGGATGTCGACTGAGGGAAAGTGCTTAAAGGAGACATTTTTTTTTAAATGTATTTTTTTTTTCTTTTTTTTTTAATGCATTTAAGTGTAAATATGAGACCTGGGGTCTTTTTGACCCCAGATCGCATATTTAAGAGGTCCTGACATGCTTTTTTTCTATTACAAGGAATGTTTATATTAATTGTAATAGGAATAAAAATGATAATTTTTTTTAAAGGACGGTGTAAAAATAAAAAAAAAATAGTAAAATAAATAAGAAAAAAAAAAATTGAAAGCACCCCGCCCTGCCGCACCCCGCTCGCACGCAGAAGCGAGCGCATTTGTAAGTCACGCCCGCGTATGATAACGGTGTTCAAACCACACATGTGAGGTATTGCTGTTAGAGCGAGAGCAATAATTTTAGCACTAGATCTACTCTGTAACTCAAAGCTGTTAACCTATAGAAATGTTTAATTGTCACCGATGGAGACTTTTAAGTGCCAAAGTTTGACACCATTCCACGAGCGGGCGCAATTTTGAAGCAAGAACATGTTGGGTATCAATTTACTTAGCGTAACATTATCTTTTGCAATATGGAAAAAATTGGGCTAACTTTACTGATCCCCAAGCTGAAGAAGTCCACGTCCACTGGCAAGGACGCAAAAGCGTACCAGGGGGAGGAGTCACATGTGTCTTCACCCGCAGCCATCTCTATCCACTGGTGTGGATTATTTTATGCTATTGATCGCTTGCACTTGGCCATAAGGGGCGCTTATATGAGTGTCATTTTTTATTGTTGTTTTAATAAACTAGTCATACGGAGAGCACTTACATTTTTGTATATTCATTTACATATACATGGGAGCTTCTGAAACCACCCATTGGAGTTCTTGGCTTATCATGGAGGGTGATGTGGCTGATTGATCCGACCAGATAAGATCAGGGAGCTTCTGCAATCATCTTGTGGAGTCTTATCTATGTATACTATGGAGGGTGTTGTGGCTGATTGATCCACTCGGGTCGGATCAGGGAGGTGAGAGGCTATGGATATGCCGCATGTTTTCTTTTGATGTACTTATAGACTGTGTCATATCTGCTCATGAAGCGCTGCACTTTTTGCATTTTAGTTTGATTATCAAGGTTTTTTAATTTTTCCTTGTAGTGCAGTGGTTCTCAACTCCTTTCCTCAGGACCCATCAACAGGCCAGATTTTAAGTATTGCCTTGTGGAGATGCAGATTAGAATACTGCAATCATTGAGCAGCAAATTATATCACCTGTGGTCTATTTCAGTAATCCTGCAAACCTGGCCTGTTAGTGGGTCCTGAGGACTGGAGTTGAGAACCACTGTTTTAGTGCATAGCTGCTGGCAGTTCCTTATTTATATCATTTGCGCTGAATATTTCCTTTGGTTTTCTAACTTTACTGTTGTCTTATTTTTTAACTCAAAAAAGTGATTTTTTTTCCAAAAAAATTGCTTTTGTAAGACTGCTGCACAAATACGGTGTGATTTTTCTCTAGGGTGTTAGAAAAAAATATATAATGTTTGGGGGTTCTAAGTAATTTTATAGCAAAAAAAATGATTTTAACTTGTTAACACTGAATTTCAAAAAGAGGCTCGTCCTTAAGTGGTTAAAGTGGTGTAAAAAAAATTAAAAATACCTGAATTTGTTGCAGATGTGGACAATTTTACCAACAGTGGCACAAATGCTTCCCTGAAATAGGCAAAGGTAGTAAGAAAGGGAAATACTACCAGACAATTGTTGTTGATGCTATATTTAATTTCCCACATACTGTTTTTTTAAAGGGTAACTTCTTTTTTGTGGAAAAAATATAGCAAATAAAATAAAATAAAGAATATAGCAAATAAAAAAATTTATATAGCATATGCAATTGCTACACAAGCCATAATGTTATATAATGTTATCAAAAATTCCCTTTCTTTTTTCAAATGCAGCATTCTCGTTTTCTCTAAAATCCAATGCAATATGGCAACCTGGATGCCTTCTGTACACTCTTGGTATACAAAATGCCTAATTTCCATGGGTGAAAAACTCTAAGGTTCCATGCACACTGGACGCTATAGGGCTCTTTCAGCGTCGGGAAGGAGACGCTGCTAGCAAAACGTTCTATTTGCAGTGTTTTGTAAGCAGCGTTTAGCTGCGTTTTTCAGCGTCAGTTTTTTGGCTTTTTTTTTTCTTCATTGTCTTGCAAAATGAATGTTATTTTTTATTCAATCCATAGCCAACAATTGTACATGACTAAAAAAAACACATGTTTTTCTTCTTTAATCAATGTTAGTTTTAAAAAAAAAAAACTAATGTTACCCTACATAAAAAATATACAGCAGCACTGCTGTGTGGTCACATGATCTCTCCCTGTTCTGCAGGGAAAGATCTTTGGGAGGGGCTTCTATTACTCTGCTGATGTATACTCTCTACAGTGAGTCTGTGTCTGGCCAGCCCTGATTGGCGCTGTGCCAGTCAAATGACAAAAAAAGAAGAGCTATTAAAGTTAAATTATAAATATCAAATTACTGTTTTACAGCTCATAATACATCTTTATTGAACATCAAATATGTATTTTATGTGCATTAATATGGTGTTGGCAGAGTCAAAGATGACTAGCTTTCATTTTGTTCAGACGGCATCTGCATCCAAGGCACTTTTTTTACTTTACAGGTATTAGGCATTACATTAGAAATATTTAATACTGATTTATATTGAAACCAAGTGAGTTTATTAGTGAATGTAATCAATTAGAATACTATATCCCACACCCATAGTGTTTAGCAATTGGAGGAAATGGAAAAGGAGGGAGGGGATAAGAAAAGGAGGAAATGAAGAGCTTAGAAGGGAACTTAAATTGGAGCATGCTCCGTAGAGGACACCAGCTGGTCTACACAATAGCAGCCTTCAATGGGGACAGAGAAGGCTGGACCAACCAGGTATATTTGACTCTACATAAAATAAATGCTTTAGTGGCTTTGTGAGCATAAACACTCTGTTATATACCATGTAATGAGAGTTTTTCATAGTCTGGGTTTATTGACACTTTGAAGGTTAAAGTGGAACTATAAGTAAAACTTTTTTTTTCATTTTGGATACAGCAAGGGAGGGTAATGACCCCTGTCAGATTATTTTTCACCATCTGTGTCCCATTGTGGAGAATTCCCTTCACTTTCTATCCTATAGCCAAACAGAAAAGGAGTGGAAATACCTGCAAATTAAGGACATTCCTTGGGGATCCCCAGGTCACCAGAACTAGTGTCCCCATTGGAAGATTTCCCCTCTATTACTTTTCTGGGGACAATCTAAAATTTTGAATTTTCTTTTACTTTCACTTTCATTGATAATGGTAAACACGACAAATAGAGAGAATGAATCTCCTTAACTGGGGCTCAGACAGCAATAAAAACCTGACAGGTGTTCTAATCCCTCTCCACTCTATCCACAACTAAAATAAAATTTGTGCCATTGGTTTTACTTCCGCTGGTTGGATCCCCCCCCTTCAGGTGTTACAATAGGGAACCTTTCAGGGGGGAGGGGCAAGAGGACACCTGTCTTTGGACAGGAGTCCTTTTCCACACATCCGGGAGCTCGGGCTGGCGGCAACGGTGGCTGACGTCAGCAGCCTGGCTCCCTCCTTGCTCTGCTACTGACTGCTTGGCCAATAGCAGAGTGCAGCGGAGCCTCGCACGTGTGCAGTAAGGTGCCCGGCGTGAAGTTGTAATGCTAAACGTCTGGGTTCCCTTACCTGCAATGGACACGGCTGCACCCGGCCCCCGATCCGAAGATCGGCGGCGGGTGCCGACATCGCTGGACTACAGGACAGGTAAGTGTCCTATTATTAAAAGTTAGCAGCTACAGTATGTATGTATAATTTTTTTTCCAGGCCTCTGCTTTAAGTTTGCATTTACAAAAAAAACTCTTTTTGCAGATAAAAACAACTTTGCAGCTTTGACTAATGTTGGATAATGCCCTTGCTGTAGGTGTAGGCCGTTGACATACCTCCTGAAGCTTGGTTGAAAACCTCCCAGTAATGTCATCATTCTGTTCTGCCTTGTTGCTAGGACATTGCTTAGACAACGTGATGGGGAGAGAGAGTACATGAGAGGGGTGTTGAATCAGCTGGGAGTGTCTTAGCAATGTGCTAGCAACAAGGCATGATGGGATGATGCCATCTCTGAGTTTATTGGCTAGACTTTGGGAGGTACATAAATGGCATATACCTATAACAATGGCAGTATTTAACTTTTTCCAAAGCTGTGTAGCTTATTTCTATTTGCAGGCACCCCTTGCCTGCATAGGCAGTTTTTTAGTAACGGGGAGCTAACTCTTTAATGACTGTTGACATAACCCATTGACATGAAATAAAATCCACCTGATTTCTCATGCCTACGAGTGACCCAAGCCCTATGTCCATCCATTATAGGTGGTAGTAGTCATATTGTAACCAATTCCCATCCCTTCTCTTTGTATTGAAATAAACAAAAAAAATTTGTCAAGCTTATAAATTTAGAGTGTGCTTTGCAAAACTATAGCTATATTATGCCTAGATTGTGTCTAATTATCTGATGGTCTTCTGAAGACTATGGACAGTTTTATTCAAAAGTCCAATGTCTGAAGTCAGATAAATCAGAACCTATAGACTAAGGCAGGCCATACACGGCTCAAATCTGGGCCAGTTCAGCAGGAAGCGGCCGAGATTCGAACCATTAATGGGCAGGCTGAATGTACCAAGTTGATTGATTGATCAATGAACTTGGGTACAACCATCCTGCTGGATTCTTTTGTGATTATCTCTAGTGGCTGTAATAGCCGCTAACAATAATCACTATCTTCTCCCGCCTGCCTCCCCACCAGAAGACAATTGCTGATTCCCCTGTGTTGATGGGGGAATCATGCAAATTTCTTTCCTGCAACCCATGATTACAGGAAAGAAATCTGCACACTGCATAGCCTGCCTTACAGTCAGCCACTACCTAGTCTTTGTAGCTACTAAACAGGATTATTTATTTATTTCAGGTACTTATATAGCGCCATCAATTTACTCAACGCTTTACATATACATTGTGCATTCACATCAGTCCCTACGCTCAAGGAGCTTACAATCTAAGGTCCCTAACTCACATTCATACATACACATACTAGGGCCAATTTAGACAGGATCTAATTAACCTACCAATTAACCTACCAGCATGTCTTTGGAGTGTGAGAGGAAAACGGAGTACCCCGAGGAAACCCATGCAGGCACAGGGAGAACATGCAAACTCCAGGTGGTTGGGATTCAAACCATCAAACCTTTTGCTGCAAGGCAAAATTGCTAACCACTACACCACTGTGCTGCTCATATAATGACCAAATTTGTCAGCCCTCAAATAGAAATTGTGAGGGTCCACAGCAAATGGATAGATACATCGAAGACAGTCAACACATTTGTGTTGGTTTCAGATTTTTTTCTGTCCCCTTTTGTTCACTCATAAGGTGTTCATAGCAGATTTTATTGTACAAGGGTACCCAGCAAAACAAACAAAACAATGTAGTATTTTTTAGCCTCCTGGATGCTGGCTCTGTATATTAAGCATCACAGATAGGCCTACACTTGCATAACATCATCTCATTTCCTAAACAGGAACTTCATTTTCAAAACCATATGTGAATATTATGTCCAGCTTTTGACCTGACCCTTTTTTGGCATTCAAATCTAGGCTTTGCAGTGCATTAACAAATGCACACTAAAGTGCATTGTGTTGCACGTTAATGTGCATTGTGGTAAGGCAGGACATTCATTTTGAATGGGCTGTGAATGTACAGCAACACAGAGAAAATAAACATGCACTACAGCACAACTACATAGACTGCTACTGTACTACTGCCTTATGGCACCACCATGCAATGCATTGCAGTATGAGGATTGTCATGTGTTAATGCATTGTAAAATGCATATTTTACTGTGGAGTATTGCAATGCATAGATCTAAGTGGGTCCTTTCCTTATTCTAATTTTCTTGTTACTCCTTATTAATGTGGAATTTTCTGAGAAAATGTATTTTGTATCTGCTTGGTAAGAACAAAAAATAAAAATACAATTTGAACATGTCAGACAATCAAAGCTATTTTTTATATCTTAACAATCCTTATCCTGGGATAACAAAACAATTTCTCCTCATGTTGTCGAGATGAGGAGACAGGGAGGGATTCAGTTGCTAAACAAAATACAACTGGGCAGAGCTGACACCATTTCTTATGGTTTCAGTCCATAAAGGCACTGTAGGAAAATTAAATAAAGCTTCTGTGCCACTTTTCTGGTGGTAATTCCTCTTGTTAACCACTTCAGCCCCGGAAGGATTTCCCACTTTAGGACCAGAGCACTTTTTGCGATTCCGCACTGCATCGCTTTAACTGACAATATCCTTTTTTCCTACAAATAGAGCTTTCTTTTGGCGGTGTTTGATCAACCCTGCGTCACTTCTGATCACCACTATAAACAAACAAAGAGCAACAATTTTGAAAAAAAAACAATATTTTTTACTTTTTGCTATAATACATGTCCAAAAAAATATATATAAAAAACTAATGTATTCATCAGTTTAAGCTGATATGTATTCTTCTACATATTTGTGGTAAAAAAAAATTGCAATCGGCGTATATTGATTGGTTTGCGCGAAAGTTGCCGCGTTTACAAACCACGAAAATTAACTTATGGCATTTTTACTATTTTTTTTTTTACTGGTAATGGCGGCGATCTGCGATTTTTATTGGGACTGCGACATTGCGGCGCACATGTTGGACATTTTTGACACTTTTTTGGGACCATGGCCATTTATACAGTAATCAGATTTTTAAATATTCATTGATTACTGTATAAATGTCACTGGCAGGGAAGGGGTTAACTTGCAGGGGAAATATAAGGGTTAACTGTGTTCCCTAGGCATGTTCTAACTGTGAGGGGGCTGTGAGGGGACTGGACTGTCAGAGGCACCAGAGATCTAACTGATCCCGAGTAAAGGGATCAGTAGATCTCTGTCATGCCGCCTGACATAGCGGGGGAACCGCTGTGTTTACATCGGTGGTTCCCCACTTTTCTGCTGTATCAGACAATCGTGAGTCACCGGCAGACACCGAGTCCGCCTGACCCACGGCCACACTTAGGGGGCGTGTGGCGGGCATGAGAGTGCGCCGCCGGCGCCACTCTGCAGCAGTAAATGTACACGTCTATAACCGGTTGTCTTTACCCAAATTTGTGAAGAATCTGCAACATTTCTGCTTCTGACAGTGACTCTGAATTCATGTTGTTCTAAAATGTGCCACTTTTACAAATTCAAAATAAAATGCAGATATGTTGTATGCTGTGAGTGGAGCTAATTAAGACCAACTCTCTTTTTTTACACAAGGAGAGCCCCTGGTGCAGAAAGATGTTGTGAAAGTGTCTCACGTGCATTCTAAAAGTGGTGCAGCATGTTTCAAGTACAGGTTCTAGAGGGGTGCATGAATTTGGCCCACGCTGCTCCATTTTTTTTCACTACACTGCTCCATTTTTAGAATGCAAGTGAGGCACGTTTGCAAAATCTGTCTAAACCAGCCTTTATACATTTTGGGGACTGTGTTGTAAGCCCATAAGAAGAAATTAATAGCGGAGTGCCCTTCTGCCAGATCAGCAAGCATTTTATTGTACTTATAGGGTCTTTAAAGGGATAAAACACAGAAAAATGTGAATGTAGTGTAGAGATGTATTACATTTTTAAATTTGTCTTGACATAAATTAAACATAAACACACCCAATATTTCTTCTGGTGTTAAAAGTTGAATTGGACAACCGTCACTTTAAACATTTACACTGGACTGGACATGCAGACATCATATGCCTAATGAATGCAAACCGTTATTAGAATCATTATTAAAGGAAGGAGGACATGCTGCCATGACTGATGTCCACAGTGGCTGAAATGGGTATTAGTTAATGGCTTTTTAGCATGTATATTTGTGTTTGTCTCATAATAACCCCCCCCCCCCCCTTTGCCCTATACAGCATGACTGAGACCCTCTAAATATTTCCTGTTTGCTGGAGGCTTTTTTTGAGTGTTACACATGAAAGAGTCATGTGTCTCTTGTGCATGTGAGTGTGATTGGGAGCACTTAAGAAACCACTTCCACCAAATGGGATTTAAATCAAGCAAATAGAATAAGCTGAAATGCCTGGAGCAACAATCCATAGCATAAATAAAGGAGTTCTCTTTTCAAAGAAAATGTGTTTATAAAAAGGGATAAAGCTTAAGTTACTGATTCACCTCACTATAAAGGATGGGTTAAATAAACAAAGGATTCTTCTCATCTTACACAAATTGTATCTTTATAATGCTTGTCACTGATTCCACTTGAGGAAGATCCCGTCTCAGCTCGCACTTCCAATTAAGATTTATTTTTTAACCTGTCAATCCATAACCTAATTATTTTCTTCCCAACACAAAAAAGAAAAATGTATTTCTATGATGAACAGCTTTTTAAAGCTTAGCAACGCATAATTAAAATTTGAAAGGAACTGTAAATTCATTAATTATACCCAAGTGATACTATCCTGTAATGAGCCAATCAAACTTATTAATAACCAAAAAAAATGAATAATAATTATGGGTAAACAATACTGAGAAGAAAAGCATTACTAAAGTTCATGTACTATGATTAGAATGAATGGGTTCTGAGTTAAAGGCACTCATACATGTAAATGAATTGCATTGTTATAAAAATGCAACCATTGAACATCCTTACACTCTCTGATCAGTCATGGTGACACTTCAAGGTCACTATAAAAGACACATTTTGGCTGAAAAAAAAAAAGAATTGTAACCTTATTTATAGAATGTGTTCTTTCTTGTAAGAGCTGTGGAATTATAGGATAATTTTCTGCAGCAGTTTATTTCAACATTTTTAGTGGATTTGTTTCTAAAAGAAGGATATATATATATATTGATTGATTGAATAAAATACATTGAAAAATGTATACATATCATGCTATCATGAGTGTCAGAGCAAGATGTTTGGATCCCAACATGTTTCACCACACTTGGCTTCCTCAGGGGATATCACAGGCTATCATCTGTCACAAAACTTCCCAGGATCACCAGAGAGAGCCTCTGAGTGAATCCACACTGAATTTGGGAGAGAAGCTCTGTGCGATCACAGGGGACACAAGCGGACCAGGTAGTGTGATAGATATGTTTAGCAAACACAAAACAGGGGCGCCAGAACCTGATGTAATAGTCATAGACTAATCATTACAAAGAAAAACCACTCAAGCCACAGCCAGTTTAGCAATGGTCACCCCCTGTGCTCCAGCATTAGAAAAGGCAGGACCATATTTTATAGGTAATTTGTTCATCCTGCTTGATAAATATTTCACGTGCCTGGTGGGTGAGTCTGACAGTGCAGCGGGCAACCTCTCTTGCGGCCCTGGTTGGGGAACTTCTGATAGAGTAGACAGGAAGCTCCGGAGCACAGGGGGGCACGAGGGCTGAGATGGATGCAGATGATGATGTACAGATCCCTCAAAGGCTCGCGCTAGGGAGAAGATTGGTCGTACAGGCCGGGTCGGTAACTGGCAGACTAGTGCGATACAGTAGGAGCAGGCAGGCAGATAGTCGGGTACAGGCAGGGTCGTCAACAAACGGGCAGCAGAAGTACAAAGGATCAGCATAAGAAGGGTTGTAGGCAAGCTGAGGGTCGGTGCAGGCAGAGTTTATGCAGAGTAGGGCAAGCCAGGTCACAGGTACAGGAAATCTCAGGAAAGTAGTCACGGAACACTTCAGGAAACGCTGTAGATCAGACAGCACTTGCTGTAGGGTGAGCTAGATTGAAATAGAGCCGTTTGGCGCCGTTTCCACCGTGAACGCGCGCATCGGCACAAAGAAGCGATCTTCAGCAGGATTTCTCCTAACAAAATATTTGAGTTTAAGACTTCTAAGGATGCAAAGTTTTTTGGTTGAAATTAGTGGATGTCTTATTTAGGCAACTTGCAATCTAAGTAACCATGTCTTAAACTGGATACAGTATCAGATTTATGTTTTTCACATTGGGTGCATGGACTACAGTGGTCAAACAGGCAGACCCTAAGCTTTCTAAAAAGTTCCAATTTTGCAGTATGTTCGCTAGGGAAGAGGGGACTGAGGAAATGGTTCCTCTCCCCTGCAGAAGAAGACATTAAGGCTTGGTTCAAATATATGCGAATTGGATGCATTTTGAACCACCTCTGATTCGCATGACATGTGAACTGAACCGGCTTTCTATGTTCAGGTCATCTGCAGTCCGTTTTTTAAAAAAAAATTCCTATACATTTTTCAGTCTGATTCAGGTGTGATTTCAAGTCCAAATTTGCACCTGAATCACACCTGAACCGGTGAACAAAACCGCACTTGACTCCTTTCAAAAATTACAATGAAACAGCGGCCAGACATATGTGAACCAGCTCTAAAATGGTATTAAACCCAAAACAAAAAATGTATATATTGCAGCTTGCCAGTCATTAGTTGTGGTGGCTGAACAAGTTTTCTTTTCTTTGGCTTTTTTCACCCGGTGAGCTGGCCAGTAACACACCTCCTGTATTAGTGAGACACAACTGATTGAGCACAGCAGACAGCAGCATTGTTAGTTGAGGGGAAGGGTAGTGATAAATGTATTAGTGGATTTAAATACACTAACAAATTGAACCCAAACTCCATCTCACACTTTATAATCAGTTATAGCAAACAGTTTGTTTCCTTTGTGAATATGCGAATACATACAATTTGATCATGTTAATCACTCCTACCAGTGTTAAGTGTTTGTCTCATCCATGTAAATGAAAACATTCTGCTGGAGAGCTTGTGCTTTTGAAAAACAACAGACTGGCTGGATGGATCAACAGATGAACATAGAAGAAAGAAAGCATAAAAAAGGAAACAAATACAGTCATCACATCTAAGAATTGGTAAGCTGCAATATAATAAATGTTTGCTTTTGGGTTTAATATCACACAAAAAATGTGAATATTAACTTCAATTATCCAATCATGTGAAAAGCGAAGTTCTTTTTTCTAAATTCATCAGTACATGATTGGGTATTCTAAGTGAACATCAATTTGCTTTTCATATGACAGGATAATTAAAGTGACTGTTTACACAATTAATTGTTTGAAGAATATCAACCCATTTAGTAAATTGGCTAAAGTATTTCAGTCTATGCAAAGTCACTGGACTGGAGCTCAAGGATTGCTTTTTAACCACTTGACCACTGGGCACTTAAACCCCTTAACAACCAGACCAATTTTCAGCTTTCAGTGCTCTCACATTTTGAATGACAATTACTCAGTCATGCAACACTGTACCCATATGGAATTTGGGTCCTTTTTTTCACACAAATAGAGCTTTCTTTTGGCGGTATTTATTCACCGCTGGGTTTTTTATTTTTTGCGCTATAATTAAAAAAACACCGAAAATTTTGTAAAAAAATGAATTTTTCTTAGTTTCTGTTATAAAATTTTGCAAATTAGTAATTTTTCTTCATAAATTTTGGCCAGATGAGCATGGGTGAGCATGGATGGGATGACTGAGCACAAATGAGGATGAATAAGCATGGATGGGGATGACTGAGCATGGATGGGGATGGAGGAGCATGGATGGGGATGGATGAGCACAGATGGGAATGTATGAGCATGGATGGGATGACTGAGCACGAATGAGGATGGATGAGCATGG
>BLSH010269366.1:591443-624789 GCA_018402905.1 Glandirana rugosa
CCTCCCTTTTTTTCCACCAACTTGGCGTTAAAATAGTGAGGGACTGGTGGGTAGAATTGGGTTGTGTCACCGGAATCCCCGAACACGTATACGACACCTGCTATTAGAAACTAAGTGTCATGACGACGGTTTGAGTTGGTTCCCATTTCTTCCGATCCTCGTTGTTATATAATGGAGGGTTAAAAGGTTCTTTACGGGAGACTAAGTTACACCTAATGAAAAATCTCCCCACCGTTCCCAACAGTGATCTCAACTCGCTTGTGGACCTTCAAGCCCAAGACGACCAGGCAGGCTTGGAGCCCTGTTTCAGGCCCAGGCCCAGTCCGTGCGATCGTTCGGGTTCCGTCCGGACCCGGACCCGGACTTTGTCCCGAGGTTCGGACGGACCAGCAGAACCCGAACTTCCAGGTGTTCGCTCAACTCTAGTGACAACCCTTGCCACCCCTCTAAAAAGTAATCCACATTGAATCAGAGGGCATTTCTTGGAAAATTGGGAGGTAATATATTGTTGCTCCTAGCCTTCTTTACCCTTGGTTGAGTTTGGCAGCAGTACTGTGAATCAAAGATTATCGTCCACAGCATATGCACAAGCCCCTAAGGCCACTGTGTTGGGTTAAGATGGGTGGTCAGGGAGTGATAAAATTGCGGTTCAACCACCTTTTTTTCCCTCCCCTGGCTGCAAGCATAAAGTAGGGTCAACAGACTGTATATCTTCAGGTCTCTTTCACTGCTGCAATGGTTGCAAAGGTAAAAGTCCATGAGGTATCCGACCTTACAGTGACACATACTTGTCACTCTACTATCTACTAGTGCTATTGGATAGTGCTATGATGTTACTGTCACTACTTACAATTTTCATCACCAGTTTGTATGGTAACGCTACTATATCTGGTCATGGAGCAGAACTTCTAAGGTAACATGTTTTAAAATGTTATAACCAAAAAATTTTTTTTTTTTGTTTCAACGGTTTTTATTACGTTTTCTGCACATTACAGAAATAAGTAAAGTAGTATAAAAAGCAAAACAGGTTTGCTGTAGATTACAACGTATAACAATTTCAATTGGTAACACAATACATGGTAGTATCTATTAGCCGTGCAGACAATAGGGTACAGCCTATTTATACATGACTTCAAAGTTTGCTTTTAACAGCCATCCTGCTCCTCAGCCCGGGCACCCCAACTTGGGCTCACACTGTACCTGAAGGGCCGAGGAGCGGCACGGCAGCCCTCCTTGTATGCATTAGTCACGCAGCTCCTGGGTGTGTTATGAGGAGGGTCTTGCTTAGTAGTGTAGCTAGTCAAGATGGGTCATGTTTGGTGAATTAAGATGGGCAGGTGTATCCCAATGTGCACACAACCACATGGTGTATACAACATAAGTAACTATTCATTGGCCGTGAAGTTCATAGCCAGGGATGAGCCTGGAAGAGGAAGAAACAATAGTAGACAATTGCTGGGGATTTCACGTTTTTTGATCTGATTTGAGATGGATGGCCACCGCTGTTGGATTGTAGATCGTGGTAAACTGCTGAGGGGTGAAGTCTGAAAATGTGTAAGGTAGGGAAGGACTGGTAGTCTCATCTAGATTGTGTTATAGAGGCGTACTTCTCTGGTCCTTAATCCAGGGCTCCCAGTGTTTGATAAATTTTGAGGTGGTGAGGTTGGTCTTAGCAAATGCTGCTTCAAGCTGGCAGTGTGAGTTTCAACTGCTAATCGTGCGGCAATTAGGATGTGGGTGGCGAGGACCTGAACATGGCCAGGCCAAGTGGAGATTGACAGACCTATTAGGAGGTCCAGAGAGGACATTGAGGTTGGTCTTTTGCAGAGAGAAGATAGTATGGAGGCAACTTCTTGCCAGTAGGGTTTGATGCGGTGCACTCCCACCATATGTGATATAAGGTTCCCATTTCACCGCAGCCTCTCCAACACAATGGTGAAGTTGATGGGAATATGTTAGCCAGTCTCGACGGAGTATAGTACCATTTGTGAAATAGCTTTAGCAGGGATTACCAATGGGTGATGCAACGGGATGCTCGACGTTGGAGCATGAGGGCTTCATTCCATAGTTTGATTGGGGGCGAACTGTCTGTAAACTTACGCCAGAAATTTGTGGATGTATCGGGTGTTACTGTCCGAGGTGATGTAAGAGTATTATATGCCATCAATATGCCCTTGACAGCAGGTTTTGGTGTTTTGTAGTACTTTAGTATGTCAAGTAATGTTGTTTCAGCCTCTGATATTTTGTTGCTGGTGAGGATTGAGTGGGTTCTGAGATACAGAAAGAATGTTGATTTATGAATGCCATAAGTCTGTTGAAGTTGCGAGAATGATAGCAAGCCTGAGGAGGAGTACAATTGGTCAAGTGTAGTCAGTCCAGCTTTACGCCACGTTTTGAAGGATAGGTCTGGCGAAAATAGTTCTATCGTTTTGAGGTTTAAGTTGGAGAGGATCTTTCTAGGGGTCCCTGTATCCCTTTGTATGCATGCGGACCATACTCTCAGAGCTGCCGTAATTCTATCCATATAGTAGTGTTGCGGTTTGAAGTTGAAAGTGACAGCTGAAAGTAAGAGTTTTAAGTCTGTTGAGACGATGGTGGCTTCAATTTGTGTCAAGGTTTTACTTGAATTAGGTACCCACCATTCTTTTAGTTGATCAAGAACTACTGCTCTGTGGTATGCTTGAATGTTCGGGGCTCCCATACCACCCCTGTGCATCGGGGAAAGTAGAGTTTCTTTTTTTATTCTGGGTCTCTGTTTTGCCAAATGAATTCATTAATCATTTTTTGTTATTGGGGAAGCTGAGTGGGCAAAAGAGGTACAGAAATTGTGCGGAACATGTACAAAACATGGGGGAGCAAAGACATTTTCAATTGGGCTATTCTTCCTGCCCAGGTGGATGGGACTAGGCTCAATTCTTTGGAAGTGTGCAAAAGCTTCTCCTGTAGGTTGTTAAGGTTAGTGGTCAACATGAGCCAGCTTGGGAATGTTAAGTGAATGCCTAGGTATAGGAGTGAGGCATTGGGGGACCACTGAAAGGGAGAGGTTTCAGATATGTAATGTTTAGTCTTTGGGTCGATGCCTAGGTCAAGCATAGTGGATTTGTTGTGATTAACCTTGTGCAGGGATATATCACTGAATTGGTCTAAGAGTTTTTGGACATTAGAGAGGGATGTTTGGGGATCGGTGACGGTAATGATGACATCATCAGCGTATAGCCCTATTTTGTGCTCTACGTTACCGACATTAATGCCCTTTATTGCCGGTGAGGATCTTATAGCTTGTGCAAGGGGTTCCATCACCATGGCAAAGATCAGGGGAGGCAATAGGCACCCCTGTCTTGTGCCGTTGGTGATTTCCAGTGGGTCAGATTTGAGCCCCGAAGTACAAATTCTGGCACTTGGAGAAGAGTACAAGTTCATTATTGTTGTCAGGAAGCTTACCATTAGGCCAAATTTTTTGAGTACTTTCTGCATGTGTGTACAGTACACTCTGTCGAATGCCTTCTCTGCGTCCAGAGAGAGGAACAGAGAAGGCGTTCGGGTGTGCTCCACCCACTGTATCAGGTCGATGAGGCGTCTCGTGCCATCGCTTGCCTGTCTGTGTGGTACAAACCCCACCTGATCTGGGTGTATTATGTGGGTAATGGCTGTGGAGAGGTGTTGGGCTAGCAGTTTGGCGTACAATTTTGTGTCCGTGTTAAGGAGAGAAATGGGGTGGTAATTAGCCGGATTATCTGGTACTTTGCCTGATTTTGGGAGGGCGACTACTAGGGCTTCCAGGGATTCTCTGGGTATTTCCCCCACACATGCGTAGTGGTTAAATGTTTTACATAGATGTGCGGTGAGAAGTTGTGAAAATTGTATGTGGTATTCGTTTGGGAACCCGTCCGGTCCCGGGGCTTTGTGGAGGGGCAGCTGTTTGATAGCACTTAGTATTTCTGCCATTGAGAACGGTCTCGATAAGTTGGCTAGTTGTGTCAGAGAGATAGAGGGAAGATGAACAGATGCAAGGAATGATTCAGCTTCTTGCCATGGGAGTTAGTTAGGAATTGTATCTTTTTGTTTGCCACTTGTCTTTTTAGTTGTTTTGCCATAAAGGCTCCTGACTTATTCGCGTAAAACTGGAGTTTGAGGCGTTTGACATAATATTAAAATTTGTGATGGAGATGTAATCTAGTATTTTTTAGTTCTGTGATGAGTTCTGGGGAAAGGAGTTTTTTGTGCCATGTTTCCAGATCTTTTATTTTGGTTAACAGCCTCTGGGTCGTGGCAAAGTGTATTTTCTTTTGTTGGGCGCCTAGTTTCATGAGCAAACCTCTCAGAACTGCCATATGCCCATTCCAAACAATGGATGGATCAGTAACCGATTGGCAGTTCTGTTGGAAATACGACTCAATCTCGGATTGAATTCTGTCCGCACTCATCGAAGATGTGAGGAGGGATGAGTTCAGTCTCCATACCATATGGCTTGGAGATTGTTTGTTATCAAATAGAGTGATCGAGACTGTAGCGTGATCCGACCAGGTGATCACTCCTATACGTGCATTAGTTATGGATTGGAGAAGATATTTGTCTGTGAGAAACAGGTCGATCCGAGAGTATGAGTCGTGAGGGTGGGAATAAAAGGTATAGTCTCACTCCATGTCGTGCAGACACCTCCATGGGTCATATAGGTCTTCTTTTTGAAGAAGGGAGACCAGTGCAGAGGGTTGTCATTTAGATGGATTGGATGTGTCAAGGGAAGTATCAATGATGTCATTGAAATCCCCAAAAATTATCAAGGGATTGGTTCTGAAAGGGGTCAGTTTTGAGATCAGTTTTTGGTAATATTTCCCTTGGGCCGCGTTGGGTGCATATAGGTTAACTAGGGTGAGGCGTTGGTTTTCAATAGTTGCTGATAGAATTAGGTATCTGCCCTCAACATCTGCATCACAGTGATCTAGCATAAAGGAGACAGCATCTCTGATCGCTATCTTAACACCTCTGTTTTTCTTTGGGACATTAGCTACAAAGCAGTGGGGTAATTTCTTAGGGGAGCATTTTGGGGGTTTGTCTTTTGGAAAATGTGTCTCTTGTATACAAATCACATCAGCTTTCTTGTTTTTGGCCTCTTTCCACATCATGTTTCTTTTGAAGGGTGAATTAAGTCCCTTGGCATTAAGGGAGGTAATTTTATGGGCATGATTGGCTAGTGTCTGCAGATGACAGGAACGAAACCAGACCCCTCGCTATGAGAAGTACACAGCCCAGAAATTAGAGCAAAAACAATAAAAATCAGTGTGCGTGGCACACCATAACCTGGGGTAGTGGGTTTTTAAAGGTTGTCGGCCCCATACAGGAGTCGTTGTATTTTTGAGACCAATGGTTGCATGAGCAGATTGGATTAGTCCTTGTCAGAGGAGTGGTTCCTTAGTGTCAGCTGGCTGGCTTTGTTCCTTGCGTGCTCCGATGGTTCAGATGAGAGCGGCAGTAATCCCCAGTTAGTCAGCTTCTTATATCTGTCCTTCGGGGTCAGGATAGGGACTGTGTGTTGTTGGTAGGTGACCAGTAATTTGGTCGGGAATTCCCATTTATAGGCAATCTTTCATTCCTGGAGTATAGACATGACAGGTGTAAATGCTCTATGCATTTCCATGGTAACTTTGGATAGGTCCCTGAAAAGCAGAATTTTGGCGTACGGAGCAGGGAAAGGTCTGGCATTTTTTGCGGCATACATAATTTGTTCTTTCACTTGGTAATAGTGCATATTTGCTAGTATATCCCTTGGTACGTCAGAGGGCAGGTGAGTCGGCTTTGCAATCCTATGTGCACGGTCAATCAGTAGATTGCCTGCCTGCAGTTGGGGTAATAGGGTGGAGAAGAGCTTCTGAAGGTATGCAGTAATCTCATTAGGTTTGACAGATTCAGGTACTCCTCTAATTTTTATATTTTGGCATCTCAAGCGATCTTATAAGTCTGCCAGTTTCATATTTATTTTGTGGATCTCTGAAGTATGATGGTCATGGGCGTCAAGTAATTAATTGTGAGCCTTAACATGGTTTTGCATGTGTTCTTCCAGCTCTGCTGTTCTATCCTCCAGGGAGTCCACCCTGGCGTGGATCTGGGACACTGAGACATGCAGCTCTGTGCAAATCCTTTTGTAGAGTTAGAAGCATGGCTTTCAATGAGGCTTCTGACACAGGGTTATCAGGCTGTGGTACACTCTGTGTTAGGGTGATCCGTGTCAGGTTTGGCCCATAGCTGCTTCTTGAGTTGCCGTCCCTTGCTTGGTGAGAGAGGATGCCATTCTCTTACCCCTGTCTGAGGGGTGTGTGGCAGTTGAGGTCTCTGGAGCCGGTAAAGTGGCCATTCCCTCCCCCCTGCCGTCCTCGGGGCCGTTCAGTGCTTTGTGAGGGAGCTGAGGAGTGCGCTCTGGTGTCTGGGCGGTCAGGAGATGTGATCCATTCGTTCCCCACGCCGTCGCCATCTTGAGCTGCATTCATGGCAATTGGGCTGTAGTAGTCGGTCAGGCGGTGAGGAACAGGCGGCATGTACCGCCTGTTAGACATGCCCTTCCTGTCCCCTGTGTACCAGCCGCTTCGTGTGTAGTTGTGAGCAGGTCTATGTGGGTCTCTGCATCTCTTGGGGTTGCGTTTCTCCAGATGAGGGGCCGGAGCTCTGAGCCTAGGCAGCCATCTTGCTCTGCTGCTGGCCATGCCCCCCTTTTATTTCAATAAATTTTATACTTGTTCCAGTCTCCTGAGCCTAGAGGCTGCTGTTGGTAGGTGTTCTCCTGTGAATGGGGAACTGATTTTGGATGTTGAAGCCATTTGGGCCGCAAGATGGCGGTCACTGTAGCCGCCCGAGTAGGCCGCAGTTGAAGCCTCGGCCTCAATTAGTTGTTGTGGCCGGATCAAACGCGGCGGCCATTCTGAATGTTGGCCGCTAGTCAGGCTGAGGGCTGTGGGGGGACGGAAGGTCATTGTCCCCGTGGTGTAGGGGTGTTTAATCCCTGCAGATGGGCCTGCGGATGCTGGTCTGAGCCGTGTATGGGGGCCATGCTGTCGGCTGGAAATGCTGGAGGGTAAGGGCAGCTATCACCATAATATACAGCTGGTGATGTTGGTGAACACTCCTCTATTGTTTTGGGGTCTCACCCATCCTCCTTTGAGCAGGATGGCCCTGGATGAGGTAGATGAGAACCGGAGCTCAGTGAAGAGGCGTCCACCTTGCTTCCCTTCAGGCCACGCCCCCATAACCAAATATTTTTATTAAAACACAGACTATACGTCCTATAGCATATATTATCTTTAATTTGGAGCTATTTACATTTATTTCAGAAACATGGTTAAAGTGCAAAGAATATTTATTTGATTTTTTTTCTTTAATTAATAAATTCAAGAATAAAATAGAATTAAAAACATCTTATTCAGTTATGTATGAAATAGCTTATAAAATAGTTTCCTGACAGAATGTGGATATCTACCCTTCTTTTACATGTTTACATGTATTTTCTTAGCTGCTCTGCTCAAACAGTTTTCAAAGTAGTTGTAACTCAAATTTACAAACACAAGTGAATGAGTTTGCCCCCGTTCACATTGACTGAGGCTTTGAAATTGTATGATTTCATCTGAAATCGCACAATTTCAAAGCCGCATGTCAGTGCGACTTCGGGTGTGACTTGGAAGATATCTGTGTGGCTTCATGCACAGATGTCTATGCAAGTCACACCCAAAATCGCCAAAGGTAGTGCAGGAACTACACAAATATGTGTGGCACCATAAAGTCGGCATTGTAGTGTTTTGAGCAGTGTGATTGCCGGCAATAGGGTGCGAGTTTTCAAGGGATTTGATCTGTCACTCCAATGTAAACCGGGGCTAAGGACTGATTCACACATTGTGACGTTACAGATGTTTTTCTGCATTGTTTCCTGTGTGTCTAATTCATACTGCAATGCATAACAGGATATGCTGCATTTTATCACAACACACTGTACAGAATTGCATGTCACTGTACAGCAACGTTCCAACTATACTATACTATACTATACTGTACACTGCTATACAGTGGACATCCATGTGGGGCACACAGAGCACGGCTGGAGCACCAATGTCTAATTAAGCACAAGCACTTTTGTCACTTTGTTGGGACGGTTTATAGTTGCCTAGAATTGTGGACGTTTCTTCCTTTTAACCACCAAAAGGACTTATATCAAGGATTTATATATTATACTCTTTTCCAAGCGCGGTGACCTATATTGCTTATCATCTTAGTGCGGCTATTAGCCATTTTAATCACCGCAGCTGGACACATTGGAAAATAACAATATCGTAGTCCTAGGCGCTGAAGTTGTTTATTATCTTAAAGAATATTGTTTGTTTTTTTTTCAAAATTGTTGCTCTCTTTTTGTTTATAGCGCAATTTACCAAGATTATCAAATCTCAACACCATCCATTCTTTGGTGCAAATCACTTTTCTTTTGTTGTTATTATTTTTGCATATAATAGCATACAACTAATATGCCCATATTATATTTACGATTTTGAATGGTAATAATATGTATTCCTTTTAATAACTACATAGAGCTTAATACTTGAGTTTGCAAATATTAACCACTTGCCGACCGCCCGCCTCAGCGTTACTGCGGCAGAGTGGCTCATTATCGCAAACCGCCGTCACCTGACGGCGGCTGCGGTAAATAGCTTTGTGAGCATGTGTGCTCCGCCGGAGGCGCACTCGCGCATTCACTGTGTCCGGGGAGGGTCAGGGAGCGGGTAGGGCAGACTTGATCTCTGCCGGGTACCCATGATGGCCCCCCCGCAGTGAAAGAATGGAGGTCCGTGTATGTAAACACGGATCTCCGTTCTCATAGAGGAAGAAGAGCTGTGATTACAGGCTACCTGTATATGGAAGCCGTGATCACTCCCCTCCCCCTGCCAGCCCAGCCCCCATACAGTTAGAACACACCTAGGGAACACATTTAACCCTTAGCGTGCCCCCTCCAGGTTAACCCTTTCACTGCCAATGACATTTACACAGTAATCAGTGCATTTTTATAGCACTGATCGCTGTATAAATGGCAATGGTCCAATTACTAGTAAAAATAAAAAAATCCCAGAAATGAATTCTCATCATCTGTAAATGTGTCACCTTTTGCGCAAAAAAATCAATAAACGCAGATTGCAATTTTTTTAACCAAAAATATGAGGAAGAATATAAATCGTCCAAAACCGATGAAGAAAAATGCTTTTTTATATTTTTTTTGGATTTGTACTTTAGCAAAAAGCAAGAAAATTTGTTTTTTTTTTGCAAAATTGTCGCTCTTTTTTTATTTATAGTGGCGATCATAAATGACGCAGAGGTGATAAAATACCACCAAAAGAAAGCTCTATTTGTGGGGAAAAAAGGACGCAAATATAATTTAGGTACAACGTTGCACGCCCGCGCAATTGTCAGTTAAAGCGACACAGTGCCGAATCGCAAAAAGTGCTCTGGTCCTAAACTGTGAAATCCTTCCGGGGCTGAAGTGGTTAATAAGGATTACAAAGTGACTCAGAAAGGTCAGAATGAAGTCATCATGTACACCTATGTTGTGTAGGCAAATTTTCTAAGTAATGTACATCTTACCTGCACTGAGATGTTGGCACTTGCAACCCATTAACAGGCTGTTAAGACTTTAACATTTTCTGAATATTTACACAGCTGCGCTTTTTTTTTCATTGTACATCATAATGTATCATATCTTCTCTTATTGTTATAGCATGTGCCCTTGGTTTTGGGGAGATAAAAGATCACATATTTTTTGCACAGACAGGTTGGTGAAGCTGATAGCTATCAACACCCTATCATTGTTTATTGTCTTTCCTTTGTACCGGATCACTAGAGTTAATCTTAAATACACAAGTCTTTAGGTAAACATTCAGTTAATGTCTAGTTGGAAATTACTACACATTCTTCCCAAGTCCCTAAGAGATAACCTTCTGTACAAGGAGCAATTCCCAAGGAAACCTGGGTATCACCATCAGATAACAATCTATGTACATGTTTTGGTAAGGAATTATGAATTGATGTATTCTGTCTTTTTATTTGTTTGTTGAGGGGCTATAAAGCAGTCTGTTTACTAGCCCTGTCATTAATAGATATTTCAATGGATAAATATAGGCAAGCCATGGTTTTACTTTTAACAACCATATGTGTGTATAGGTTTACTTTTTATTAGAGAATGTTTCACTAAGACAGATGATTGATTGTTCTGATTTTATTTACAGCATTTAACGGTAGGTTTTCAATAAATGTAAATGACTTTATAACTTTTTTTTTCATTTAGCGCATCCAACATTACAAAGCAAGTAAGTGTAGATGGCTTACTATGTTATGTATTTATAGAAATTTGCATCTTACCTGCAGATAACATGTATGACATGAATAATACATTTTCTTTAATGAAAAAAAAAAAAAAAATCAACATGTCATAATATTCTAAAATACAACCCTGTATTCTATCATGCAACAGCAAGTTAAATCTACAGGTTATCAGAAGAGTTATGAAAAAGGTGTTTGATCCAGTGAACATATGTGGCTTAACTTTTCCCATATCAGCCTACATGGCTGTTATGGGACCTGGGGGTAGGAGAGGGGTCCCATTAGGGAGGCTGTTAAACATAGAAAAGACATGCACATATAAAGATAATGCAGTCCCAGTAGTGTATCTATGAGTTAGAGAGGTTATAGATGAAACTGACCCTGACCCACTGTGAAGTCTTCAGTCTACATGAAGTGATATCAAATGCTTAGAATGAGTCATTAGGGCTGTCCCCAGATACCCTTTGCTTTATCTTTTCAATAGGGAGCATTTGTTTACCAGTTTTAGCATTGTAGATATGTTGCCTTCAAAATTTCTGCCACTCTAAACTAGTCTTCTGTAAAAAATACAGTGCCTGTGCAACAAATACCAGATAAGGTCTGAAAATAACAGAGTTTAAAGTAGTTTTATAGAATTATAAAGTAATTGTGTGCAGAGGCACTAACAGTTTTGTACTCACCTCTTACCGCACTTGATTGCTGTGACAGTGTGAGGGTTTAGAACAGGGGTAGGCCACCTTCGAGAGATGGAGATCCACCTGGACAACATTTTTTTAAGAAATTTCCCAGCAAGCTTCCCCAATTAAATGTAAAGACTACATGAAGAAAACCTAGAAAAATCTACTAAAAATAATGTCACTTTAAATTCAGCAGCATATGGGGCAGTGTACAGAGGTCAGTAGGATGTAGGGCAATGTGTAGAGGTAAGTAATATGTAGGGTAGTGTACAGAGGTCAGTAGGGTGTAGGGCAGCATACAGAGATCAGCGTACAGAGGTAGGGCAGCATACAGAGGTCAGTAGTAGTAGTACTGGGTGTATATGTATATAAAATATTACACTACTGGGGTCAGGAGGGTAAGATATAGGGGTCAGGGGGGCACAGTACTGAAAGGTCAGTAGGTTACAGTAGGATCAGGACAGCTGGGCATGGTGCTGGAGCATTAGCAGGGCTGGAGTGTCTAGAGGGCTGGGTTTCAGGAGGCATCGGGGGGACTGGGTATCAGGAGGGCTTTAGGAGGGATGGTTGTCAGGAGGACATCAGGGGGGCTGGGTGTCGGTAAGGCATCAGGGGGGCTGGGTGTGTCTGCGCTGCGCAGACATGGAGCTCAGGAGAAGATCAGGGCAGCAACACTGGGATGCATTTGCAAACGATGAGTTGCCGACCCCCGGTTTAGAACAAAGATGGCCATACAGTATATAATTTATTTCTAATTCTTGAAGAATCAGAATTAAACATCATTTTTTTTCCATAAAATAATTTGAAATTAAGGTTTAGTGCTCATGCACACAGGACATTTTTACAGCTGATGTTAGGGGCGTCTGACATTTATTTTTAACTACCTCTAAATGCCCTCCATGTTAGCCTGTGTCCATGCACACATAAACTGTTAGAGGCATTTGAAGGCAAAAGCGTTTAGGGGCAGTAGAACAAAATGACAGCCTGTGCGTCCAGGAGCAGAGGTTTTTGAGCTGTAAAAACAAAAATCGCACAAAAAACACCCCTAAACGCTGCTAAACACTGTAACGAGCTGTCAGCTGTGTTTAGCCTCGTTTGGTGTTTTTAGGTGTTTTTACATTATAGGGAGTGTTTTTACTGAAAAAAAGCCAAAAAATGCAAAAAAAGCCTATAAACGCCCATAATCGCTATTTAAATACACAGCTAATAACACTTTTTTAACACTGTTTTTCCTGGCAGCAGCGCTGGCCTTTTTTAAATGTACTGTGTGCATGAGGCCTAAAAGTTCTCAGGCTCTGTATTCAAATAGTAGTAATTAATTATTCATACTCTCAATGGTCTAATGTTATTGGTGTACCCCAAGCACCCTTACATTTTAAAGCGGTATTAAACACAGAACCAAAAATGTAGTATATGATAGCTTACCAATCAGTAAATGTGGTGACTGCATTTATTTTCTTTTTTTTTTTTTAGGCTTTTTACCTTCTGTTTGCACCTGGTGATCTGGTCAGTAATCACACTTCTTGTATTAGAATGCCCGCACTCTGGATATATGAGTACAGGGGGTGCCTTTGGACAGCAGCATTGTCAGTCTGGAGGGAGAGAAGTGTTACATGTACAGTACTAGCAGATTTAGATACACTAATATATTAAAGCCAAACTCCAAATCACATTGCAGTTACAAAAGCAGTCATAGCAACAGATTATTTTCTTTTGGGATAAAGGTTTTACATGAATAAATACAATTGGATCATTGTAAACACCTCTGTCAGTGGTAAATGGTTTGTCTCAACCTTTTAACTGCAGAAGAGCTTCTTCTATTGGAAAACAACAGATTTACTGGCTAGATCACCAAGTGAAAATAAAGGAGAGGACACCTAAAAAAGAAAATTAATGCAGCCATCACACTAAGAATTAGTAAGCTGCAATATATTACATGTTTTCTTGTGGGTTTAATGTTGCTTTAAAATATAAATAAATGATGTAGAGTTTGGCATTAAAAGTATAATATCAGTATTTGCAGATGACGCCAAGCTGTGTAGTGAAATATGTCCTTACAGGATGTTTCCAACTTACAAGCTGACCTCAATGTACTATTTACAGTAATTGGGCAACTTTGGGTAAACACGGTTTAATGATAAACGTGAAGTCCTGCACTGGCAGGCACATACAGTACCTGCAGCATGCATTGTAGTAGGAAAACAGCTGAGGGAATGAATGGTTGAAAAAGATCTGGGTGTTCAGGTAGATCACAGACTTAATAATAGCTTACAATGCTAAGCTGTAGTGTTTATTTCCAATAGTTCTTTATTAGGTTTGAGAAATAGGAAACACACACCAGTATTTCACAAAAGTGAGTACACCCCTCACATTTTTGTAAATATTTTTTTATATCTTTTCATGTAACAACACTGAAGAAATGGCACTTTGCTACAATGTAAAGTAGTGAGTGTACAGCTTGTATAACAGTGTAAATTTGCTGTCCCCTCAAAATAACTCTACACACAGCCATTAATGTCTAAACCACTGGCAAAAAAAGTGAGTACACCCCTAAGTGAAAATGTCCAAATTGGGCCCAAAGTGTCAATATTTTGTGTGGCCACCATTATTTTCCAGCACTGCCTTAACCCTCTTGGGCATGGAGTTCACTAGAGCGTCACAGCTTACCACTGGAGTCCCCTTCACTCCTCCATGATGACATTATGGAGCTGTTTTTTAGAGACCTTGCACTCCTCCACCTTCCATTTGAGGATGCTCAATAGGGTTTAGATCTGGGGACATGCTTGGCCAGTAGGGATGGGCCCAACACCCCCCAGAACTTTGTGAACAGGCTAAAAATGAGTGTGGACACGCGAACGCCTTTAAAATCAATGGGACTCAAACATGGAACTGGTGGGCGGGTTGAATTCTCGCTGAATGTCAGCAAGTCGGACACTGGCATTGTATGAATGCCAGAAATGACCACAGACTTTTCTGGCCTGCCTCAGGATATCTGGTATATCTGGTAATCCTGGGAACCTGGTCAAGAAACACTGCACCACCAAATTCAAGACGTGTGCAAAGCACGGAACATGTGTCAAGTGTCCCTGTCAGAGGGCAGAGAGAAGGTTGGTGCCATTGTCACATACAACCATTCCTGGCTCAAGCTCCCATGGTGTCAACCACCTCTGAGCCTGCCCCCGCAGAGCTGACAGAATCTCTGTCCCAGTGTGGCTCCTGTCCCCAAGACAGACTAACTTAAGCACCACATGGCATCTTTTAGCCTGACTGCTTGCATAGCCCCTTGAACGCTTAGGGAGGACAATTCTGCAGAAGAGACCACAGAGGTAGAAGAAGAGGGGGTGGAGAAGGCGGATGTGACAAAATCCCCACCAGCTTTTTGGAGGCATGGTGGCTGAACTAGCTCCAACACTGAACCCTGTCCTGCATCCTTCCCAGCTGAGTTACCCAGTGCACCGTGAAGGAAAGGTAACATCCCTGACCATGCCTGCTGGACCATGAATCAGCAGTAATATGAACCGTGCTGCTGACCGCTCTGTCCAACAAGGCCAAACATTGCCTTCCACATGATGGTAGAGAACTGGAATGGCCTTAGGTGAAAATAAATTTCTTTTGGGAACCTGCCACTGTGGGACACCACATTCCACAAATTCAGGAAAGGGGGCAGAGTCTACCAGCTGAAAAGGCAGCAGTTGGAGTGCTAGCAATTTGGCCAAGCTAGCATTAAGACGCCGAGCATGTGGATGGCTGGGACAGTATTTTTTTTTATGGTTCAGCAACTGGGGTAGGTATGTTTGCCTGCTGAATTCACCTGGTGGTGTACTGCTAGCAGATTGGCTGCAAGTACTTGTGGCACACATTGCTAGACCTTCATTTCTCTCAGTGCAGGTTTTGGAGAGGACTGGAGGTATAGTGGGGTTGAGATCCTTGATGAGGAGCAAGGAGAAGTCCGCCTTATTTTCTGGTGTGGGTTTTTTAGGTGCTGTTGCCAATGGATTGCATAGCTGGTCGTCATATGTCTTGTCAAGACAGTAGTGCCCAAGCGGCTGGAGTTCTGGGCGCGCTTGACCCGCTTCAGACATAGATTGCAATTGGCAATGGTGCGATCTACTGCACATGTGTTGAAAAAACAATTAACTTTTGGAAGTCAGTGAGGAGCCAGCAGTGCCCTGCACCTGTGGGGCTCTGTGGTCTGATGCAATTGGGTGGCTGCCCTTAAGCTGGCCCCTGGAGGACATCCTGCCTCGTTGGAGTTGTGCCTCCTCCTCACTTCCCTCCTCTCTTCTCTCAAGTACCCAAGTACAGTCCGTGTCCTCATCATCCCCTCCCTCCTCGTCACTGGAGCAAACTTGGCAGTATGCTGCAGTTGAGGGAACATGACTGCAAGATTCTTGTCCTTCTGCGGCACCCCCTGTCTCTAGGCTCACGCTACTCCCTTCCTCAACCTGGGAATAAACATCGGAGCCTTCAAATTGCTGTACATCCTTCATCAGCATGTAACTGACACTATGGTTGAATAATTATGGTGACTCCTCCGTGCATGATGGTCGGGCTACAGAAGGAGTAACTGTGGACAAGGATCCGGTGGAATAGGCCACTTTGCCAGCTGCATTGAAAGGCAAACTTGTATGAGCCTGGGTGACAGAGGATGAGGAGGATGAGGACAGCTTAGTTATCCACTCCACCAACTCTTCTGCATGTTGTGGCTCAATGACATGACCAACAGCAGAAAAAAAGGACAAGCGTGACCCACCTGCAGAGGATGCACCATGTCCGCCACCACCACATTTCACTGAAGACACAGAGACTGCTTACCCTCTTTTAGTGACCCGGGAGTGCCTGCCTCTCCTTCGTGGCCTTCCTAACATGATGGGGATTTTTTTTAACACCCCACTACACTGTATTATATACTGTACACCCCTGAATGCACTGATATATAGTGTACAATCAATGCACTGTGTGTATATATATATATATATATATATATATATATATATATATATATATACACACACTAGACTGTATATATATATATTTTTTTTTTTTAATTCTTTTTTATTGATGTATTTAGGGTAAATAATACAAAACACAGCCTTTGGGGCATTCCCCGGCTGAAAGGAATACAGCTTAATCTTACATCGCTGAACTAGTTTTCAATTGGTTTATAAAACAGAACAGAACAGAAATGTGCCAATATTCGCTTGTAGTTGTATTAGGAGGTAATATTTTCCATTTAACAATAGGTGTCAATACCTGTACCGGTTGTACATACAGTCATGTGTTTCTTGTGGCATGAGATTATTACATCTGCTCGTTTAGGTCTGGTGAGTCAGTAATAGCTTAAACCTCTAGTCATAGGTCCCCCTCAGGCACCCCTATTGGGAACAAAACTGTGCCCTAGGAGAGGGGCTCTGGTGTTTGCATCTTGCTATACTGCTGCTACATTGCGTTGCCTTCACATATGGGTTGTGCTTATTTCCGGTAGTTGTGTATTGTGTTCAGGCACAATTCTTCCTTGCTAGGGGTGGGTGTGGTAATGTAACTTGGGGGGGGGGGTGGGGATTGGGGACGGGATAAGGGAAAAAAGGGGGGGGGGGATGGGTGGTGTAAGCTAATTAGGCTAGAGTAATTGTGTTTAACTTGTATAGGTAACTGTGTGTTTGATTTTGTCTCCTGTCTTAGTCTCCACTTTTTAACTGAGAGGCTATATTGTTTGATTCATTGAACTTAGTTTAGAAAGCAGGTGTTCCACGGTGTCCAATCGCGTTCCGTATTCTTTAGTGAGTTACTTGTTATTGCTATCATTCTTTCATATTTAGAGTGAGTGTGAGTTGTTTCTATTACCCTTCGGAATTTTGGGGGGTCTGGGTCTTTCCAGTTTTTAGTTATATGATATTTGGTTACTAGTAAAATGTGTGAGATGATTGTTCTATATTTTGGTGGAAATTTATCTATACCTAAGTTGACCAGTGCTAGTTCGGGGGATGGCATGATCTTTTGTCTTATGATTTGTGAGATAGTAACGAATGCTTCTTCCCAGTACTGTGTTAGTTTGGGGCAACTCCATAGGCTATGGATAAGAGACCCCCGTTCACCGCATTTCCTCCAACATAGGGGGGAAGCTAGTTTATGAAACTTGGCGATTTTGGTTGGTGTCATGTATCTCCTTTGGAGTATGTTTTGGGCTGTTTACCAAAGTGCTGAGCACTTGGTTGCAGCGCATGTATGTTTTATTGCTGTGCGCCAGTTTTCCCCTGAGAATGCTTTGCCTAGGTCTCCTTCCCATTGGGTGAATGGAGGAGAGTGAGTAAATAGTGTTTTTTCTTGGAGCGTGTTGTAGATAAGCGAAGTCCCTTTTATGCCTTCAAATTTTTGCTACAGGAATGTGTGTATTTGAGTGGGGATTTTAGCTCTGATTTGTGGGTTTTTTTTAATGCCACTTGCCAATTGAAGGTACTGGAAGTGCGAGATTTCCATTGGAGCTAGTTCATCTTTTATTGTTTGATAGGATTTTATTTTTTGGTCTGAAAGGAGCCTATTGATGGTTATCGATTTTTGTTTCATTTGGGTCGGGAGGTTTATAGAAGGGATGATTTCTTCCATTATGTCTATCGTGTGGTTGAGGTCTGTTGTGTTCGTGGTTGTCCACTTATAGTCTATTAATTTATGCCAGGCTTTAACTGTAACTATCATTGTGATTGGAAGAGAACAGCTTAGCTTGGTTTTGGGGTGGATACCACATAGCCATTTGCCTAGGTGTTTCTTTGGGGTGTATAGTGTTTCTAACTCTCCCCATCTCGTTGTGGGTTTAGGGAGGAACCATTCTTTTGTTTGGTTCAGGATATTTACCCAGTAATAGTCTGCGATGCTCACTAAGCCTGAGCCGCCTGCATTTTTGTGTTTGTGTAGCCAACGGTTTGCTATTCTAGGTCTCTTGTCAGCCCATATGTATCTTTGTAAAGTCGCTTGAAGTGATGAAATATACTTTGGCGGTATTGGTATGGGTAGGGTGCGAAATAGGTATAAGAGTTGGGGAAGAACGGTCATTTTGAACCCTGCCAGTCTACCTAACCATGTCAGTTTGTGTCTGCTTAGTTCCCTGAGTGCTTGATGAAATTTTTCCTTATAAGGTTGGTAGTTCTCCTTAAAGAGATTTGTTGGGTTGTTGGTAAGCGTTATGCCCAGGTACTCAATGCCTCGGTCCACCCATTGGAATGGGAATTGTAAGGTGATTAGGTTTCTAGATGTTGCGTCTAGGCCTATATCTAGTAGGTGGGATTTTGATGTATTGACTTTGTAATAGGATAGAGTTCCGAATTCTTGTAGTGCCTTGTTTGCTGCCAATAGGGACGAATGTGGGTTGGTTAGTGTCAAGATGATGTCATCAGCAAATAAACTTATTTTGTGATTGTAGGGGCCTGCTTGAATTCCAGAAATTTGCTTTGAGCTTCTTATGTATTCGGCGAGGGCTTCTATTACTAGGTTAAAAATTAATGGGGATAGGGGGCATCCTTGGCGGGTTCCATTTGTGATTGGAAATGGACGGGACAGCATTTCGCTCACGTATACCCTTGCTGAGGGAGCCTTATAAAGAGCTAGTATGGCAGATAAGATTGTGTTTCGGAATCCGAATTTTAGGAGGACTTCTCTCATGTACCCCCAATGCACCCTATCGAACGCCTTCTCTGCGTCTAGCGTCAGAAGCAGAGAAGGCGTTCCGCTACATCTGGCTGTATATATTAGGTTGAGCATTCTCCTGGTGGCATCCGATGTTTGTCTACCTTTTACGAAACCTGTTTGATCCTTATTAATTAAATTGGGTAGTATTTTTGCTATTCTTAGTGCTATGGTTTTGGCATAAATTTTCAGATCTGCATTTAGCAGGGAGATAGGGCGAAAGTTTTGTGGAGCATCAGGGGATTTGCCTGGCTTGGGTAGTGCGATAATTATTGCTTCAAGCATTTCAGACGGCATGGAGGAGGAGGAGGCAGCTTCATTAAATAGGTTACACATGTGGGGGCTCAAAGCAGTGAGGTATTGTTTGTAATATTCGCCTGGAAGCCCGTCTGGGCCTGGCGCCTTGTTTGAGGGAAGCTTATGTATCACCTGTTCAATTTCACTTATGGTGAAAGGGGAGTTTAGATCCTGCAATTGGTGCTCGCTTAAGAACGGGAGATCAATTTTGGCGAGGAAGTGTCTAATTTCTTCCTGTATTGGTTGGGGGGTTTCTGGATCATCTTTAATATTGTATAAGGAGCAGTAGTATGCACTGAATGCATTAGCTATATCTTGTGGGTTTATGACTTTTTGTTTGGTAAGGGGGTGGTGCAAGTAAGGGATGTGGCTCTTGATTCTCTGCCCCTTTATTCGATTAGCCATATCTTTCCCCACTTTATTTGATGTAGAATAATTTTTGGCCTTCAATTTGCAGTATATTCTTTCATGAATCTCTAATAGGGTGGTTCTTAATTCCTGGCGTTTGGACAGAACTTTTATTTGGGACTCCTTAGAGGGATTTGATATGTTAAGAGCTTCTAATCTCGAAATTTCCCTTGTTATCCCTTCTACTCGCTGCGTCCTCCTCCTATTGGCCCTTGCAGTTTGTTGGATCAGTATCCCCCTGACATTTGCTTTATGTGCTAGCCATAGGGTGGCCGGGGAGGATACTGATCCTTCATTTACAGTAAAAAACTTGTTGATTTTGTCACAAATAAAATGAGAGTATGGGAGAGTTTGCATGACGTATGAGTTTGCTCTCCATAACTTGGATGGTGGGTGGTGGGCGTTGCTAGCGAATGTTAGGCTGATTGGTGCGTGGTCAGACCACGTTATTGTTCCTATGTCTGCTTCTTGAATTTTTTGTAGAGACCATTTGTCAACTAGGAAGAGATCGATTCTCGAGTATGAGTTGTGTGGTATTGAATGAAATGTGTATTCCCGTTCCGTGGTATGTAGGCATCTCCATACGTCATGCAACTCGTGTTCCCGTAAAAAATTAGGCAGGCGGGATGCTAGTCTGGTAGAAGGATTGGTGGTGTCCATATTTTTGTCAGGTGCTGGGTTGAAATCCCCGCATACGATCAAGGCACCTTTCCTGACGGTTTTGATTTTTTTCATCAAAACGTTCAGGAATCTGATCTGGTGCGTATTAGGTGCGTAAAGGCATACAAGTGTACAAAGTAGTGAGTTCAGTTTGCATACGAGGATTAGGAATCTGCCTTGGGGTCACTTATCTTGTCCAAGAGGGTAGAGGATACCGTTTTGTGTATAGTTATCATCACTCCTTTTCTTTTAGAGATCTGATTGGAAGCCCAGTGGATGTGAGGGTAGTTCTTGTTGTGGCATAGGTGTATGTCTCTTTCAATTAGGTGGGTCTCTTGAGTACAGAGGATATCACAATGTGCTTGGTTGGCAGTTCTCCATAGGGAATTACGTTTGGCAGGGTGGTTGAGACCCTTTGTGTTGTTAGAAAGTATTTTAAGAGCCATGTGGGAAATGGTGTAAAGCGATAAGGTTGTAACTCACGGTTTGTAGGTGCGTCTTCTCTTTTCCGGAACAAGCGTGGTCGCAGATCTTTTCTTGGTTGTAACGTGGAGCCTTGTAGTGCGTGGAAGATACTTCAATCGAGGGGTTACTATTGTCTTCCCAGGAGTTGTTTTCAGGTGACAGCTGGCTTGAGACAAAGGTTATCAGAACATCATATAAGAAAAACAAAACATGTGTAGCTAGTTGTTTTCTAGCTGCTAGCTTTCTAGGGGGGGTAAAGAGTTCACTGAGTGGGGACGACATCATTGTGAATGTCACCCAGAGAGACATTATGGTCACGGTTCACACTGTTTTCATCGTTTTCAACAGTTTTTGTTCCAGGTCTTGTTCCTGGCTGGCGCGTTGTTCCATTGTGGTGGAACTCGTTTTGGTTTGGCTCCTATGTCAGGTGGTGGAGTTGTGACTGGGATGATTCCCCATGATTTTAGGAGAGATAGGCCTTTCTCCAGTGAGGGTATTAGGTGGGTCTCCCCGTTATAATCGATGGACAGTTTTGTAGGGTGTTTCCATTTGTACTGGATGTTGTTGTTCCTTAGAGTTTTAGTGATGGTGCTTTTTTTTTTTTTTAACAGAAACGTTTTATTGTAAATTAAATCCATTACAGACAATGAAAGTGAAATACCTTACAAAGTTCAATAGTCACATTTAAAACCAGTGCATTTCCAGATTGTTTGCAATATGATCGGATGTTTCCAAAGTTCAAACTCACAGGACACCTTGTCTCTTGGTCTCTAACTCCGGGGGGGGGGGGGAATCAAGCCTCAGGACCCTCTATCGTCTCAATCCACCCTGCCCAAATCCTGTCAAATTTATGCGGACATTTCCTACTCTCGTAGGTAATTCTATATAGGGGCAATGCCTTGTCCACCGCTCGTGTCCATGCCCCTCTGGTGGGGGCCTCCACATCCTTCCACCTCAACAGTATTTCACGTCTGGCATAAAACAGTGCAAAGGTGAGAGTCAGTTTGGCATATTTGTCACACTCAATGTCTCCTGTGTAGCTAAGCAGCATCAGCCGGGGATTTATGGGGATATGCAGCTGAGTCACCCTCTGCAGTACCTCTGCAACATCCTCCCAATACTTTACTACCTTGGGGCAAGACCAAACCATATGCCAAAAAGAGCCAGGCTCCAGCAAACATCTGGAGCAACGGGGATCTCTTTGAGGATATATAGTTGCTAGTCTTTGCGGTGTATAATGAACTCTGTGTAAAAACTTTAATTGCGTGAATCTGTCTTTGGCAGATATCAGGGTAGGTATAAACGTTAACACGCAATCTTCCCATTCGTCCTCCTCAAGGTCTGGGATGTCGGTACGCCACTTATCCATTGTTCTAGTCGGTTTTTTGTCGTGTGCCACTGTTAGGTACAAGTACAGGGAGGAGAGCGGTTTACCCATTACTTTTCAGATAAGTAGTCGCTCTATCGGGTCTGGCTCCAAGACTACCCGCCCGGGGAATTGTGCTCTCACAGCATGTTGCAGCTGCCAGTAACGGAATTCATATTTACCGGGTATGGAATATTGTGATTTCAGGTCTCTAAAGGATTTCAAATTACCGTCGGTTAGGATATGTTTAAGTGTGGTAATGCCCTTCCTGGCCCACAAAGATGGGTCAGGCACTGATCTTAAGTGAGGGAGGGTCGGGTTATTCCAGAGGGGCGTGTGGGGGGAAAACTGGTTCGGTGTTTTATATATGGCTCTTGCCTGCCGCCATACTGTAATTGTGGTTTTCATGGGAGTGGGAAGTCTGGGATGGGCTCCTACCCCCCTGTACACTGCATTACTGAGAGCTGCATAGGACCCCAACATCGCCGCTTCCAGTCGCACCGCTGAGTTGTCACGCGGTTGGGAAAACCACCATCGGACAGTTACCAAGACTGCAGCCCAATAGTATAGCTGAAAATTAGGCATCGCCAGACCTCCGGCCGAGAGCGGCAAGTATAGCGTTTTTTTGGCTATTCTAGGAACCCGGCCCGCCCATACGAACGATGTGATAATCCCCTCTAGTCTAGCAAAGAGGGATCGAAGTAACAACAGGGGAGTGTTCCTGAAGTAGTATAGAAATTTAGGAAGGAACACCATTTTAAGTAGGTTTACTCTCCCAACCGGTGTCAGGGGCAGACTACGCCAAGCCCCACACTTACTAGCAAACTGTGTCACTAACGGGTTGATGTTTCGTTCCACGTAGTCCCCAACTCTGGGGCCCACCCGCACCCCGGAGTAAACGAACTCCTCGACCCACTTTAAGGGGGTACCCGTATCCTCCCTGGGTCTGTCAGGGTGGAGCGAAAACAGTATGGATTTATCCCAATTGACCTTGATCCCAGAGTACCTACCGAACTGTTCAAAAAGCCGTAGTGCCACCCGAAGCGAGGATGCCGCGTCCGCCAAGAACAGCAGCGAATCATCAACGTACAACGCTACCTTCTCTTCTATGGACCCCACCCGGATACCCCTCACCTCCTGCTCCGCTCTCAGCAATATGGCGAGCGGCTCAAGCGCAAGGGCGAACAGGCCCGGGGAAAGCGGGCAGCCCTGACGGGTGCCCCTCCCCATCTGGAAAGGCTCAGAAAGGGTGTTATTGGTGCATATTCTTGCCTTTGGATTTGTGTAAAGCATCCTCACCCAGGACACGAAGCCCGGACCGAACCCAAACTTCTCGAGAGTCGCCCAGAGGTAGCCCCACTCGACCGAGTCAAAAGCCTTCTCGGCGTCGAGTGAGGCCACCACTCCCCCCGCCTCCAGGTCCGCCCCCGCCATATGCGCATATAATCTCCGGATGTTTATGTCTGTGCCCCTGCCTGGCATAAAGCCCGTCTGATCAGGGTGCACCAATTCAGTAATCACCGTGTTCAACCTGTTGGCCAGTATTTTTGACACTATCTTCGCGTCGACATTTAACAACGAAATCGGGCGATACGATGAGCACTGGGCGGGGTCTTTGCCCGGCTTGGGTATCACCACAATAATTGCATCGCCCATAGAGACCGGCAGAGCCCCCGCATCAAAGGATCCCGCTAGCAGCGCTCTGAGTCTAGGCACCAGCGACTCTGCATAGTGTTTATAAAATTTGGCCGGTATGCCGTCTGGGCCTGGAGTTTTGCCCGACTGTAGAGAGAGGAGCGCTTTAGTAACTTCTATCTCAGTGAACGGGGCATCAAGTTTCCTACGGTAGGTCTCTGTAAGTACCGGGGTATCTATCATCTCTAGGTATGATGTCAGGTCACCTTCTGTATAGTCCGCTCGGGAGCTATATAAGGTTTGGTAATACAATCGAAAGCACGTATTTATGTCTCCCGGATCCGTCAGGCGGGCCCCTAACTGGTCTGTGATATAAGGAATGGCAGTCCCCCCTGTTTGTTCCTTGGTCAGCCATGCTAACAACTTGCCTGTTCGTTCCCCCTGCTCAAATATGGGCTGTGTCTGGTATAGAAGCTTTTTCTCCGTCAGTGCAGTCCGTAACCCGACCGCCCGTCGGGTCAATAGGACCATGCGATTGTAATGTTCCCGGTCACGGGTCCTAACGTATAACGCTTCCTGCCGCTCCGCCTCTGTCTCTGTTTCCTCTAGTTCGGCTTTCCTCTCCCTCCTCACCTGGCTTATAAGTAATGGATATTGAGCGTGGGTGAAGGCCTTATAAGCCTCCCATACTATCGAGCCTTGGGCCGTACCGGGGTTGACACGCCAAAAGTCCTCCGCCGCCCTAGAAAACCCACTCTCCACCGCCACGTCGGTAATCCAATATCTAGAGAGCCTCCACAGCCTGTCAGCAGAGTTTACAGCAGTATTCAAACTCAGGAGCATTGGGGCATGGTCAGAGATTCCCCTAGGCAGGATCTGGATATCCTTGACTCTGGGAAGAAGTGACCTGTCCATGTATACTAAGTCTATACGGGAGAACGTTCGGAATGAGGCAGAGTGACATGTGTATGCTTTTTTGAGGGGTTTCTCCATCTCCACACGTCCTCTAAGCCATAAGTGTCAGCCCAGACCCCCAATCCCGAACTTGTCAGTTTTGTCTGCGTCAATCTGTCTAAGGCACTGTCCGGGGCTAGATTAAAGTCGCCTAGAATGATCACATTGTCGGTTGCGTAAGCCGCCACTTTGCTGGTAATCTGATTGAGCATAGCAGTCGAGGCCGAGGGCGGTAGGTATAAGCCCACCAGGACCCATACTAAGGAGTCTATCAAGGCATGGATAATCACATATCTACCTTCAGAGTCTAGTTCAAGATTTATCAAATGAAACGGTAAAGATTTGCGTATCAGCACACTGACCCCTCTGGCAAAATTTGAATAGGTGGAGTGGTAATGATGGGCGACCCAGGCCTTTTTGAGGCCCAAGGTCTTCCTTCCCATCAAATGTGTCTCCTGAAGGACACATATGTGGGGACTATATTTTTTTATGAATTGGAAAACCAGTGAGCGCTTGACCGGAGAGTTCAGGCCCCGGGTATTCCAAGATAATATATCAAGTGACATTAGTATTCTGCAAGAGTGGTCTGTAAGGATACGCTCCCCAATCATAAAGCGCCTGTGCCAGGCTCCCGGTCCCAAAGGGGGGGAGAGCCCAGCCCAGGTGTACATGGTCTACGGTTTCAGCACAGTCACAACCATAATAGCAGTGTAAGGTATATAGTACATACATAACATTAATCCAACATGAATTCCCATCCCCCCACCCCATCCCCCCATCAGAACCAGAGGAGATTTCAACTTCCCAAACCTTCCAGACATGTTGTCTAGCTAACTGGGGCTCATGAACAAGAGGTATGCCACCCCCCCGCAGAATAACCTCCTCTGCGGTGGTGTGTAGTCCCGGATAGTATATCTGAGGGCTGTTTCTCCTGGCTTGCCAGGGGTTCAAAAACTTAGTAGTTACCAACTGTAACTTAACCTTCCCAGTCAGTTTAGGCCGCATACAAACTAGGATCACCGTTTTTGCCACCGAACACAGTCAGTTATTAGTGTGTGAGCGAATCGGAACCTGTGTAGACTTAGCATCTCCCCAGGAATCAGGCCCACCGCCTGTGCAACTCCCGCCTTCGGCCACAGTGCGGCGAGATCCCCGTCCCCGCCAGGGAAGGGGAGAGAGAGAGAGGGGGAGGGGGGAGAGAGAGAGAGGGAGGGGGGGAGAGAAAATGGGATAGCTGGGGTCCTAGGGCCCGCTCAGCAGCGCCCCATGATGGAGCAGCGACTCCCCTCCATCCCATCTCAGGTAATCCCCCAACACACAGGATCCGGCCATCCCAGGCGGGCTAGGATCAAAGTCCACAGGCTCCCACGCCCTACTCGACATCAAACACAGTACACAGGTCAATGGTCTCTCTGACAGAAACCGTGTTCCCATTAAGTTCCAAGTGTGAGTAAAACAAAAATAGCTGCAGACCAGTTAGTTCTGACTGGGAATAACTAGGCATTTCAGGGCCTACTCACTCGCTGCTCCAACCACGCCATCGCCTCCGAAGGGGAAGTAAAAAAATGGACCCGTTCTCCCTCCTGCACTCTCAGCCTTGCGGGGAACAGAGTGCTATACTTTATCCCCTTCTCTCGTAGTTTAGCTCGAATCTGATCAAATGATTTCCTTTGACGTTAAGTTTCAACCGTATAGTCTGGAAAAATAAGCAATTTGCCATTCTCAAATTTTAATTCTCCTTGTGCTCTTGCTTCCCGAAGGATTGTGTCTTGGTCACGGTAGTGCAACAACTTGAAAATAAATGTGCGGGGTGGTGTCCCCACCGGTCCCCTCGATGACGGCATACGATGGGCTCGCTCCACAGAAAAATGTGGAGAGAAGCGAGCTTTAGGAAGCAAGGTCGGGAGCAGGCGTTCGGTGAAGGCGACCAGATCCGTTCCTTCCGCGCCTTCCGGGAGACCAACGATCCGAAGGTTATTTCTTCTGTTCCGGTTTTCTGCATCTTCTGCTCTGGCTTCTAGATTTTTAACTTTTATCTTTAACGCTTGCAGATCCGCTCGATCTTCCCGCTGCATGTCTTCCGTAGCCGATACCCTCCGCTCCGCCTCTGTGATCCGCTCCCTGAAGCGGTCCATGTCTCTCCGGATTAGGCCTACCTCCGACTGCACCGTGTCCATTTTACTCATGAGTGCCGCCTGGCACGACACTATCGCTTGCATCAGGGTATCCAGCCTATCTTCCACCGACAGAGGCCCCGGCTGGGGGTCAGTTTGAGAGTCCATGTCTCTACAGGGGGATATGGGAGGCCACGGTGTGGCCTTCTTCCCGCCGGCTCCGAAATTCCGCACGTCTCTTCGGGCCTGGGTTTTTGGCGCTCCTTCTCATCCCCTTCAGGCAGGGAGAGGATTCGGCGGCTGGAGAGGAATGAAATGGGCTGAAATGGGTTGTAATTGCCCCAGGATAGTGGTAGGATCTAGTTCGGGACCGGGAGCTCCTCCACTACACTTCTGCTCTCCGCGCCATCTTGGACACGCCTCTTAGTGATGGTGTTTAGTTCTCTTCTTTTGTCTAGGGTATATTTGGACAGGTCTGCGAAGATTTGAATATTCCCATAGGGGTCTGGGAGTTTCCCAAGTGTGCGAGCTTTTTATATCACCAATTCTTTTGTGTTGTAGAAGTGTACCCGCATGAGGGGGTGAGGTTTATGAGTCCCCTTAGCTTGATTAGGTGGTCGGAGCTGTAATTTTAGAGGTCCCCGCGGCCGCGAGGAGCGTTGCGGCCTAGTCGCGAGGGAATCCGCGGCCTCGATTTCCGGGCGTTGCGGTGCTCCGTGCCAAATTTCGTCCAAATTGTACCCAGCTGTAGGGGAGTGTGTGGGGATGCTCCCTGAGTGTTTTTTTATCACTCACCGATGCCTTTAGGTGAAGGATGCCCTTGGATGTTTTTCTGGAGCTCCGGAGCTCTCCAGAAGTGCGTCCGTCGCCTTCAGCGTCCAAGCCACGCCCCAGACTGTATATATTTTAATACACCACCTCAAGTATACCATATAACATACACCCCCAAATACACTGATATATATATATAGTGTACATTCAATACACTGTGTATATATATATATATATATATATATATATATATATATATTGTGACAGCAGGCGGGTAAAGATGCCGGGTTGCGTGCAGGATGGCAGGTACATTTGCCCTAGATTTAAGGTGTATGCAGACTTATACCACTAAGGGGAGTCTTGCAGGTGTAGAGGTAATGAGCGCAGCTGTGGGGAGCTGGCTCATTAAGGCCTCTACAAGAACTCCCAGCAGGGATAGGTGAGTGCTCCACTCTGGAACCAGGTTCTGTGTCATGTCGACAGACTGGGAAGTGTAACAGCTTGTCTGGTAAAAAGCCTGTGTGGCTGACTGTCTCAGTGAGAGATAGGAGCTAGGTACAGCGGTAGGCTGTACCCAGCTGACAGACAGGGAAACCAGGGAAGTCAGTGGCCAAGTGGCCTAGGATTTTTTTTGTTGTTTGTTTGGCTGTTTTTCACATTGTAACTAGTGAGAATAAACTACCTTTTTGTTTTCATATGAAACTGCTGTCTCGCTGTGCCTAAATTGTGTAGTGAACCCTTCCAGGGGATCAAACACACCCGCTGCTGAGCTAACACCCTTACAGTATACTGAAGAAATTACAGTTTGCCACAATGTAAAGTAGTGAGTGTACAGCTTGTATAACAGTGCAAATTTGCTGTCCCCTCAAAATAATTCAACAAACAGCCAAGAATGTCTAAACCGTTGGCAACAAAATTGAGTACACCCTGAATAAAAATGTCCAAATTGGGCCCAAAGTGTCAATATTTTATGTGGCCACTATTATTTTCCAGCACTGCCTTAACCCTCTTGGGCATGGTGTTCACCAGAGCTTCACAGGTTGCCACTGGAGTCCTCTTCCACTCCTCCATTACAACATCACGGAGCTGGTAGATGTCAGAGACCTTGCGCTCCTCCACCTTCCATTTGAGGATGCTCCACAGATACTCAATAGGGTTTAGGTTTGGAGACATGCTTGGCCAGTCCATCACCTTTACCCTAAGCTTCTTTAGCAAGGCAGTGGTCATCTTCGAGGTGTGTTTGGGGTCGTTATCATGTTGGAATTCTGCCCTGCGGCCCAGTATCCGAAGGGAGGGGATCATGCTCTGCTTCAGTTTGTCATAGTACATGTTGGCATTCATGGTTCCCTCAATGAACTGTAGCTCCCCAGTGCTGGCAGCACTCATGCAGCCCCAGACCATGACACTCCCACCACCATGCTTGACTGTAGGCAAGACACACTTGTCTTTGTACTCCTCACCTGGTTGCCCCACACACACTTGACACCATCTAAACCAAATAAGTTTATCTTGGTCTCATCAGATCACAGGACATGGTTCCAGTAATCCATGTCCTAAGTCTGCTTGTCTTCAGCTAACTGTTTGTGGGCTTTTTTGTACATCATCTTTAGAAGGGGCTTCCTTCTGGGTTGACAACCATGTAGACCAATTTGATTCAGTATGAGACGTCTGGACTGAGCACTGACCAGCTGACCCCCCACCCCTTCAACCTCTGCAGCAATGCTGGCAGCACTCATACATCTATTTCCCAAAGACATCCTCTGGATATGATGCTGAGCACGTGCACTCAACTTCGTTGGTCGACCGTGGCGAGGCCTGTTCTGAGTGGAACCTGTCTTTTTAAACCACTGTATGGTCTTGGCCACCGTGCTGCAGCTCAGTGTCAGGGTCTTGGCAATCTTCTTATAGCCTAGGCCATCTTTATGTAGAGCAACAATTATTTTTTTCAGATCCTCAGATAGTTCTTTGCCATGAGGTGCCATGTTGAACTTCCAGTGCCCAGTATGAGAGAGTGAGAGCGATAACACCAAATTTAACACACCTGCTCCCCATTCACACCTGAGACCTTGTAACACTAACAAGTCACACGACACCAGGGAGGGAAAATGGCCAATTGGGCCAAGTTTGGACATTTTCACTTAAGGATGTACTCACTTTGGTTGCCAGTGGTTTAGACATTAATGGCTGTGTGTTGAGTTATTTTGAGGGGACAGCAAATTTACACTGTTATACAAGCTGTGCACTCACTACTTTACATTGTAGCAAAGTGTCATTTCTTCAGTGTTGTCACATGAAAAGATATAATAAAATATTTACAAAAATGTGATGGGTGTACTCACTTTTGTGAGATACTGTATTCTTGCACTGCTTGCACTAACTGACTGTATACAGATCAGCTATCTATCTAGTATATATCTCACTCTCTACACTAAACTAACTGCACTAACTGACTGTATACAGATCACACTATCTATCTATTATATATATCACTCTCTACACTAAACTGCCTGCACTAACTGACTGTATACAGATCTCACTAGCTAGTATAATTTACTGTCTACACTAAACTGCCTACAGCACCGCTAGCTAAGCTGTCTTTCTCGTTATTCACACTGTCTCACACAGTACATAGAGCCTCTGTACAAGCGTCTTTATATACTGTGGGTGTGGATTGAGGCTGCATGAGTAGTGATTGGCTGAAGGCACCCTGCCTTTGGCTGATCATAGCTCTCACAGCAGAGCGCCCTGTGATTGGCCAAAGCATGCAGGTCATGTGCATGCTTTGGCCAATCAGAGGGCGGCATTTGCCTGCAATTGGAATGCATTATAGGGTGCTTGAATTTCCCATGAACGCCCCATAATGTTCAGGATGCGTTCAACTCGTACCGGGGGCCCATCCCTATTGGCCAGTCCATCAGCTTTACCCTCAGCTTCTTTAGCAAGGCAGTGGTCATCTTGGAGGTGTATTTGGGGTCGTTATCATGTTTGAATACTGCCCTGAGGCCCAGTCTCTGAAGGGAGGGGATCATGCTCTGCTTCAGTTTGTCATTGTATATGCTGGCATTCATGGCTCCCTCGAACATTGTAGCTCCCCAGTGCCGGCAACACTCATGCAGCCCCAGACCAAGACACTCCATGCTTGACTGTAGGCAAGACACACTTGTCTTTGTACTCCTCACCTGGTTGCCACCACACACGCTTGACACCATCTAAACCAAATATGTTTATCTTGGTCTCATCAGACCACAGGACATGATTCCAGTAATTCATGTCCTTAGTCTTCTTGTCTTCAGCAAACTGTTTGCAGGCTTTCTTGTGCATCATCATTAGAAGAGGCTTCCTTCTGGGATGATAGTCATGCAGACCAATTTGATGCAGTGTGTGTATGGTCTGAGCAATCACAGGCTGACCCCCTACCCCTTCAACCTCTGCAGCAATGCTGGCAGCACTCATACATCTATTTCCCAAAGACAACCTCTGGATATGATGCTGAGCATGTGCACTCAACTTCTTTGGTCGACCATGGCAACTGAAGACCATGGCAACCATGGACGACTGAAGCTCAGTTTCAGGGTCTTTGCAATCTTCTTATAGCCTAGGCCATCTTTATGTAGAGCAAAAATTATTTTTTTCAGATCCTCAGAGAGTTCTTTGCCATGAGGGGCCATGTTGAACTTCCAGTGACCAGTATGAGGGCGTGAGAGCGTAACACCAAATTTAACACACCTGAGACCTTGTAAAACGAATGAGTCTCATGACACCAGGGAGGGAAATTTGCTAGTTGGGCCCAATTTGGACATTTTTACTTAGGGGTGTACTCTTTTCTTGTCAGTGGTTTAGACATTCATAGCTGCGTGTTGAGTTATTTTGAGGGCACAGCAAGTTTACACTGTTATACAAATTATACACTCACTACTTTACATTGTAGCAAAGTGTCATTTCTTCAGTGTTGTCACATGAAAAGGTATAATAAAATATTTACAAAATGTGAGGGATTTATTCACTTTTGCGAGATACTGTAGACAATGTCAATGAAAAACAAGTCAGCTTGATAGAGACATTGTAATCACAAAGTTGATGGTTACAAAGCTTTAGGGGCATTCATTATATCAACGATGTCAGGACAAATAAAAAGTTGCAATTGTTAATACTAAAAAGAAGGAGAAGTGCCGGCTCTCCTTGAAATGAGGGGTTCGAGGAGATGGGTAGGGAAGAAAGATGGGAAAGAAGCCAGGAATGCAAGGAGAAGGTGTGGATGGGAGGGGGAGTGGAAACAGACCAGTTATATACAGTAGATATTAACTATCAAGTATCATTTGGGCAACAAAACAGAACAGTGAGATTTCATCAACCTTTAACTGTGTGATATGAGGGATGAAGCAATACAGACCAGAGAGAGATACATTTCTGATAGACTAAATTGGTTAAGGGTAGTTTTCTTAATTTCTCATTGGTGATTTAGGTTCCTAACCATATCCACTATGTTAGGTTGTGTGTTGGAATTCCACAGCCTAGCGATGTTTAGTTTTGCTGCTAGGAGCAAGTGGAGAACAATAGTTCCAGTTTTAGAAGGCAGTGGTCAATGCCTAAGTATAAAATGCTAAGGCAGGGTGAGGGTTTCGATGGATCTGTGTAAGAGAGGAAATTGGCAAGAAGACCCAGTTCCAATATGAACGTATACATTTACACTGACAATTTCTTCTCACATGTGCCAGCATTTAGGTGATGAGTTAGAGTGAAATTCGGACAATTTGTAGGGAGTTAAGTACGGTGAAGTATTTTCTTTATATATGTGATTCTTAGTAATTGGAGCAGTGGGAGGCTGTATATGTAGAAGAAATTTGCCGTTTCCAAGCGAGATCCGTAAAGGGGCTATTCAATACAGTGTACCATTTTGTCATCATAGTAAAAGAATACATGGCCTGTGTTTAGCAGGTTATACAATAGGGCGAGCTCCTTCAAATGTCTAGTTGTATTAGTAAGAAATGTACATTTGGTAATTGGAAATCGGAAGTCCTTGGTGTGGAGGGAGATGGTACTTATGCAGGAAGTGATGGATACATAGATAAGAGAAGTATTCTAAGGCTGAAAGGTGGAATTCCATACATAAGGAGTCAAATGATTAAATGTTATGTGTTGCCAGTAGGTCACTCATCATAGAGATTAAGCTGCAATTCTTTAGTGCTAGCAAATACTTTCCTGATTTAAAAGAGGTATAGAATCCAGAGAGAGAGAGACATAATTTTGCACCTATACAAAGCATTAGTAAAACCTCATCTAGAATATGCAGTTCAGTTTTGGGCACCAGTTTACAAAAAAGGATATTGGGGAACTGGAAAAAGTGCAGAGAAAGGCCAAACTGAAAAGAGACATGGAGGAGCTCAGCTTTATGGAAAACATAGCTAAACTGAATTTATTTTCTCTTCAGAAGAGGTAGTAAGGGGAATAGAATCACCATGTATAAATACTGTAGGGGAAACCTCATGCTCTTAGGTTTCAGTAACATTTTGACTGCTGAAGCCATATTGAAAAATAAACATATTTATTATACAAGACTGTAGCTAGCCACAGTCAGGGAGAACAATGAAGAACATGGCAAATGGTCTCAAAGAATTGTCCTGCTTTGGCTACAATTGCAATACAATTTATACATTCTGAAAGGGGGTTGGCACCTAGCTAACTACTCTTTAAAGTCCATTTGATTCTCTGAGGACTTCTTTTGATATGTAGATGGTCATTCACATAGTCTTGTCACTTCCAGGCTTTTTGTTTGAACAGGTAGTCATGCTGAGATAGCAATCTTGCAAATTACGGGGTATAGAACTAAAGTTAAACTGGCATTTTCACATAGAAAGGAAAGACAATATGCAACATCATCTGCTTTATCACCAATGTACTTTATAAATCAAATATATATTTGATTTATACCTAAAATGGATGTTCCTTCTTCTCACTCAATACTTAGGTGGTCCATATAGCTG
>BLSH010269366.1:645320-659517 GCA_018402905.1 Glandirana rugosa
GACCTTTCAGACACAAAGATTCCTAACAAATACCTGAACAAGGTCCCAAAAATAAAGTCGGTCGTTAAATAGATATACCTGTAAAGAAAGGAAGGAAGCAAACAACCGGTTACTCTACTTTCAGGGGGACTCCTGTGTAAGCACCCGCAAGGTATTTCACTCGTCCCTTTCATGACAGCTACACAAATCAACTTTTATAACAACCTAAACCAGGGCCTACACCTCTAAGTATCTTTCCAGACTCTCTTCTCAACTCGCTTGGAGACCTTCAAGCCCAAGACGACCAGGCCGGCTTGAAGCCCTGTTTCAGGCCCAGGCCCAGGCCTGCCGTTCGTTGTCCGTGCGATCGTTCGGGTTCCGTCCGGACCCGGACCCGGACTTTGTCCCGAAGTTCGGCCGGACCAGCAGAACCCGAACTTCCAGAGGTTCGCTCAACTCTTCTCTCAGACCTTTCTATGAATCTCCACATCCGGGACCAAATCCAACAATATTTTCAACTAAACACATCGACAGTACTTTCCCTGCTCACTTTATGGAACGCCCACGAATGTGTCCTCAGGGGGACTTTCATCTCATTGGCCAACAAACGAAGGAAGGAAAGAAATGTCCATATAGATAAATTGCTGGCTGAAATAAAAACCCTGGAACAAGTCCATAAACAATCCTTAGAAACACAGACTTTCCAGAGGCTAACCCTTGCACGATCAGAACTCTTAGAGGAATTAGGCAAATCAGTGAGACGTAAATTTGCACTTTCCCACAGACGGTTCTATGAGGCCGGCAACAAAGCGGGGAAACACCTGGCCAGAGCTTTAAGATCCAAAAAGGCAGCCATGACCATACACCACATTCGTACCCCCTCGGGAGAAATGGCAGTCAGGAATGGGGACATAGCATCTCAGTTTGTAAAATATTACACTAAACTTTATAATCTATCACCCGAAACGTGCCGAGAGGCAGGAAAACGGAAGGAGATGATCAGGGACTTTTTAAGTAAATACGCACCGCAGGCCATAAGTACAACAGAGGCAGAGAATATTGACCATCCCCTAACCATAGAGGAAGCCCGACTGGCGTTGAAACAGCTCAAGACCGGCAAGAGCCCAGGCCCAGATGGATTTACCACTGGGTTTTATAAGGCATACCCAGAAACGCTTCTCCCAAAATTCGCAGAAGCCTTCAACACTTTAGCTGACAACCACCCTCAACACCGAGACGTACTAGAAGCTCACATAACCGTTATTCCAAAACCGGGGAAAGATGCGTCTATAGTCACCAATTACAGGCCCATATCTTTACTGAATGTGGACGTCAAATTATATGCCAAAATGTTAGCGAATAGGATCCTTCCCCTTCTGCCCGAACTGGTCTCACTTGACCAAATAGGTTTTGTTCCTGGCAGAGAGGCAAGGGACAACACTATTAAAGCGCTAAATTTACAACACTGGTTTATGTCCAGAAATCAGGGTGGTTTCTTTCTGTCTCTCGACACGGAGAAGGCGTTCGACAGAGTGGCCTGGGATTTCTTAGAGGAGACACTTAAAAATATAGGGTTTGGAAACAGACTACTGAATTACATTCTTGCTTTATACTCCAACCCGTCAGCTAAGGTGAGAGTCAATGGCCACCTGTCGGACGCCTTCCCCCTGTCGAACGGAACCAGGCAGGGCTGCCCACTATCCCCTCTGATCTTTATCCTTACTCTAGAACCCCTGCTGAATAAATTAAGAATGAACGAGGACATCAAAGGGATTAAGGTAGCAGAACACACTTATAAGAGATAGCAGCTTACGCTGACGACGTCCTACTCTTTCTCTCAGAACCATTAATCACGATCCCCAATTTGCTGAAAGATTTAAAAAACTTCCACACCCTCTCCAATCTACAAATAAATTTCAGTAAATCCAGCGCTCTTAATATCTATTTGCCCCAAGACACGGTAGTGAGCTGTTCACAAAATTTTCCGTTCAGGTGGGAGAAAAGCGCCTTAACTTACCTAGGGATTAACCTACCCCCTAGAGCCAGTCACCTGTATGACTTGAATTTCCTACCGCTGCTAAAAACGCTTAAACAAGATCTAAATAAATGGTCCTCAACTACATTCTCGTGGTTTGGTAGAGCCGATATAATCAGAATGAACGTGCTTCCTAGGCTTTTATACTTACTACAGACAATCCCAATTAAGCTACCGCAATCCTTCTTCTCCACTTACAGGAAGATATGCTCAGATTTCATATGGGGGTCTAAGGCGGCCAGGCTAAGCCATGAGAAATTAACCACACCTAAACTCAAAGGAGGAGTGGGTTTGCCAGACATTCAGAAGTACTACTGGGCGTGCGGTCTTAATAGAATCATCGACTGGCAGATACACTCCAAAACAAAAGCATGGGTCATACTGGAAGGGGAGTTCTCAGAGGTACCCTTGAAATATCTTCCTTGGCTCCGTTCCACCTTTCACCTAAAACATTTGAGGGATCATCCATTGATAAGTTGCACACTGGCTAATTGGCGCGCGGTTAATAAAAAATTCCAGCTCTCTTCCTTCCCAGGTCCTCTTACCCCGCTATGCCATAACGCAGACTTCCTCTCAAGCACTAATGAGTAATTATTCTGAGAATTGGGGGAGGATCTCCTGGGAAGAGGAGGGAACTTCTTTCCTGGGGGATCTTTCCTATCCTTCAGGGAGTTGGAAGCTTTGACCCCCTCCCAAAAACTGTCGTGGTTTGAATATCTCCGGATTAGACATTACATCATGTCCACGAAACCGGTGTCTAACTGGAATAGGCCTCTTACTCCATTTGAAGCCCTTTGTTGCAAAACTGAACCCCAAAGGCATGTGATCTCTGAAGTATATGCTAGCATGCTCAAACTGATAGAACCAAAAAGAAACAAAATCTCCATTCAACGGGAGAGGGATGTATCTATGAGCCTATCTCCCAGGGACTGGGAACAAATCTTCACGCATATACACAAGGGATCAATTAATGTCACAGCACAGGAAAATGGGTATAAAATTTACTCTAGATGGTATAGAACTCCGAACAAATTACACAAATTCTACCCATCAGTTTCCAAAAACTGCTGGAGATGTAATGAGGAAGAAGGAACGCTCATACATATCTGGTGTTCATGTTGGCTGATTCAGCCCTTCTGGGAAAAAATCCATGACCTTATTTCTAACATCACAACGCTCCCCCTAGACTTCTCTCTGGCTCAATATTTACTTCATCACACTTCAATTTCCCCCAAAAATACAGCAAATCGCTTGTACTCCACTTGATAAATGCTGCCAAGCAATGTATCCCCCTCCGCTGGAGGGACATTAACCCACCCACAGTGGAGGACTGGATAAAAAGAGCACAAAAAATTGCAGAGATGGAAGATCTTGTCAATCAAGCCAGAGATTCCCCCGGGAAATTTTACAACACCTGGGCTTGCTGGCTAACATTTATGGACAATAGACAAACTTAATGACCGCCCCTTGGTTGAAGGGGAAATGGAAACACCCAGCTCTCCAGTCGGGGACGGGAACGGAGAGAATACCTATCCCCTAACACTCTTCTTATACCTTCAGCTCCCCCTAACTCGCCCTTCATCCCTAATACATGTCCTTTCTTTTTTGTTTTTTTTTGTTGTTCTTCCTCTCTCCTTCCTTTACTCATCTCTTTCTCGTACCTTTGCATTCCAGACTTATTGATATAGCTCCACGAATGGATCACTTAGTAATCCACCACCGAATAAACCCTATTCACAACTCCCTAGGCTTGGGGATGAAGGGGGGCCATGGGGGCGGCGGGCGGGCACACCCTGACTGCCCCACAGATTGTTCCCACTGGGGTGGGAGATAGCCCTGGGTGCCCGCTGGTTGGCCCTGTGGCCCTGCCGCTCGCTTCAGTTCAAAAAGTGGGAAATATAAGCCCTAAGCTAGGATATTAGAGACGCTTAGCAGAGGCTGTCCAGGAGCTAATCAGCTTTTATAGCAGGAATATTAGAGGGAGGACAAGAATCACTGTTCATGTATATATATAAATGCCTAATTCTTCAGATGAGTGATATGAGTAGACACTGTTGGAAGCCCAGCTCAACACCAAGCACGATTTCTTTTGTATTGAATGTAATAAACTTTGTCTCCATCAGTTACCATGTAAACAACATGTAAGGACAGCAATGTTATCTTTCATATGCTTCAATAAAATGTTTGAAAGAAAAAAAAAACATAAGAAATTTCAGAGAGATCTTATGGACTTCAAAACGGGGAACATTATAGACTTTGAGAAAAGGAGAAATATGATTCGAACGAGTAGAACTAGAAATCAGACAACACGTAGTAAAAGCCAAGAAGCCCCTAAGACAGTTACTTTTTTAGAACCTTTGGAGGGGAGGGGGGAGGAGAGAGAGGGAGGGGGTGGAAGCATAAGGGCAGAAGAAGAAATAGGAAGAGACATAGAAAGAGACACAGACATAGGAAGATCTGGGAGAGTACAGGATTCGGGGAAGAACAAGTCCCTGGAACCAATAGGACAGGAGAGCCGGGTAATGACAAGGAGAACTCCAATAATCAAAAAATAAATAGAAATGTAGTAAATCTCACAGAACACAAATTAAATCAGGTACACATTTCTGTTTTGAGTAAGGGACTAGGTTTCTCACCCTGTAATAAGGGGAATGCCTTTGATATTTACAAGGACATATGCCTCTTTTTAAGAAGAGTGAATTTCAAATTAACATATTTTGAACAAAATAAAACTATACAGAGGGAGGAATCGTGTCCCCAACTTCTAAACATGAATGAAGAAGAACTGATAGAATTCATAGAAGGGAATTCTTGGATTGAATCAGATATGATGGATTCACCTCCAGATTCAGGATTAGCCAATAAATCTGTAAAATTTCCCAGTTTTGCAAATAACAAATATCTGCAGCTATTTTTAGAGGCAGTCACCCATGATATAAGACTAACCAATTGGGACCATATAGAGCCAGAAATAAACAACCTTACACAGGAAGAGTGGGTTGCATTGGACGAACTCAGCAAACTCCCCAATTGTGTTATAAAACCAAGTGACAAAGGGGGCAATGTGGTCCTCTGGCAGGAAAATATGTACTTGGAGGAAGTCTTTAAACAACTTGGAGATGAAAAGTGCTATGAGAAACTCGAATGCAACCCATTCCCACAAATGGTCAAAGAATTGAATTATCTTTTGAAAAATGCATACCTAGTGGGACTACTTAAACGAAAAGAATATCAATACCTACAGGTTGAAAAATACAATATACCCACGTTTTATTTAATTCCCAAGATCCACAAAAACCCCCAAAAAAAACCCTGGACGCCCTATAGTTTCGGGGGTAGGGGGCCCATTGGAAAGAATAGGCAGATATGTTGATAAAAGAATTCAAAATCTAAATAGGGAATTACCTTCCTTTATTCTGGATACCTCACATTTGCTGAGAATACTTGAGGACTTTACTGTCCCTGAAAGCTGTTTATTGGCAGGTATTGATGTCGAATCCCTGTATTCCTCCATCCCACATAAGGTGGGGGTAAGGGCGGTCTCCGAATGGCTGGAGACTCGACATCCCCTGGCAGGACCTCAAAATGAATTTCTGATCGAACTTCTGGAATTCGTGTTGAGCAATAATTGCTTCCTATTTGATCAGATCTACTATCGCCAGAAAAGAGGAGTTGCCATGGGAGCCGTCTGTGCCCCCACCTATCGAATTCTTGGATTTATTAATCCAAAAAGATCAAAACAAATTGAAAACCAGTACGTATAGAAAGCCTACGGCAGGCAATACCCTTCTCCATGCCACCAGTCATCATCCATGGCCATTAATTAGAGGGATCCCCACAGGACAGTTTATAAGGGCACGTAGGAATTGTTCCACCCTGGCAGCCTTCAATAAAGAAAGTAAAGAACTAAAAACTAGGTTCAGAGAAAGAGGATACCCCAACTCAGTGATAGAAAAGGCCAAGTCTAAAGATAAGAATAAGAATAGAGAGGAGACACTAGGGACTGGAAAAGAGAGAGAACAAATGAATGAGAAGAAAGGAGAAAAAAGAGAAAAAATGGGCATAGTGACTATATATGGCACACATTGGAACTCCTTAAGAACACTGATCAATAAACATTGGCCAGTATTGATGCTAGACAAGAAACTGAAAGAAATAGTAGGTACTCAACCAACTTTGATCGCAAGAAGAGCCCCAACAATAGAAGATAAACTAGTACATAGTCAATATACAAGGAAGACTTCGGAAAATCCTACTTTTATTTCTAAACATCCATTACCACAAGGTATGTTCCCATGTGGCCATTGCAATATATGCAAATATGTTATAAAAGGGGACACCTTTAAGGATTCAACGGGAACACACACATACCATATAAAATCATTCCTAAATTGCTCTACGAATTATGTTATTTATCAAATTATTTGCCCTTGTGAAAAAATTTATGTGGGGAAAACAATTAGGGAGTTTAGAAAAAGGATGGGTGAACATATTAGTGATATACTCACCAAGGAAGATAAATCCCCATTGGCCCTACATTTTAGAGATGTGCATGGAGCTTCAGTAGGGGGTTTCAGATGTGGAATTATCTATAAATTAGACTTACCGTATAGAAGAGGAGACAATGACCGTATTTTATTACAAAAAGAAGCAAGATGGATCTTTCTTATGGACTGTCTCATTCCACAAGGACTAAACAGTGATATGTCCCTACAATGCTTCCTGTGAAAATAGCCTCTCCCCTCCCGTTTTGGTTGTTGGTGTTGTTGTTGGAGGTGGTTGTTGTTTGTTTTTTTTTTGTTTTTTTTTGTAATTATTTAGGAAGCATAGTAATCGTGAAGCATAGTATCTATCTGGTTGAGGCAATTATAACAGAGGAGAAATTGCAGTTAGAGGAATTAAACAAATAACTGCAGGAAAGTATTGAATTACTAGATGGATACCAGGATACTGCTGAGTTCAATGCATCAAATGAGAAATGGGAAAAAAAGTTTTTTGTTTTTTTTTTGGATAGGATCCAAGAACCATGTGTGTGCCTTGTGTGTATATATAACAATATGCATTTCAGAAAAGGAGACGTCTTCTATGGGTGTATGTAATTGGTAGGATGGGCATAAAGAAACAAAGAAAAGGTTATTATTTACATAATGTATACATCCACCCTTCCATGAGATCCCGTTTAAGACATGGGTTAGCAGGTAAGACACAGATGGGGTGTATGGGTAGCACTTGTTCACCTAATGACCGTTTTTAGATCACCTGTGATGGTTGTGGGAGTTTCTTTGGCACCATTTAAATAGGAGTAACCCCATCGGCTAACCAAACCCTGAGGAAGTTCGATTAGAACGAAACATGTAGGCTACTAGTCAGGAGTCAAGCCCCCCCACTGTGTCCCCCCACCTACAGCCGCCCGTATACTCGCAGCCACCCTGTATGGGTCATTCCTGTCCCTACATCCTGCCTGCACAGAAAACTGACCGCATGTAAGCCTGGACAAACAAGCACAATCAAGCCGCCTTAATGGAAATTGCGGCTGGGAAATTCAGTGCAGGTGCATGGTCATAGTTACCACCTCCGCTACACCTGGAAGCAAGAGACTGTTTAGTCGGTGGTGTGGCGTCTAACACAGGCTTCTGCACCAAGCAGCTTCTGAGGGAAGTTAGCTCAGTCTAACAAGGCCACCAGGTATCCCTGCAATCTAACAGACTAGGTCAACACTCAGGCAAATTTTGTGAATGGAAGAGGCAAGTAATTGAAGTTAAGATCTTCCAGTGTATCACCTCTAACAATCGGTTTGCAGGAGATACGGAACATTAGCATTCTGGGGAGGCAATTAGCTGAGCCTGTGACAAACTCACCTCTTCCCCAGTACAGCCTGTCTTGAACTGCACGAACCTCAGTGAGGTGGAGGAGCCAGCCACGCCAACTCCAGGCATCCCGGTCAAGACATTCCCTCCCCAACCACATTTGGGTAGAGACCGACCACACATAGAAGATCGGTCTCCCCGCTCGTATATGGAGGTGTAGGAGGGAAAACACAAGCTTCTATACACTCACCGTGTGGATACCTGAAGGGATTGGCTTCCAAGGTTTTTTCATCAGAGGACAGGATCCCATACAGCACAACCTTTTCCTTACCCAGATTGAGTCCCGGTGACAAGAGTTTAACAACGCATGGATTCACATCATCTGCCATACTGACCCAATCATTGGATGGAATTATACAGCCGCCAACAAGGAGCTTTGGTGTATCAACCATAATTGCATCTCAGGACCGGCATTGGGTTGAGACCCTCTGGAAACAGGTCTCCCCATTATTATACCTTCAAGTACAGCCAGGAATTCAACAAACTGTGAGTTACAATCACATGGTCAACACCCAGGCTTGGGACTCTCTACCGGGACATTGTATACATAGGTCACGGCGGGTAGGGGGGAGCAGGTGTCAGAACATCTATAGGGGAAACACACGGGGGGGCGTCCAGCAGGGGGAGGTCTCCCATGAGGGCACTCTGATCCCTCTCCACAGAGGGGAGTACCCCCAGTGGGATACATAGGTCATCAGCCCCCCACATACTCAGAGGGGGTTACCTGAGGGGCACAACAGCTTTAAAGGGAAAAGGGAGAGGGAGGGTGGGAGGATGCAGGTCTGGACACCACAAAAGGGGTAAGAATCTATTGTCATGAAACAAATTTGTAATAAATATACAGTTGACTAGATAATGGAGGAGCAGTTTGTTTTCTTTTTGTCTTTGATATACTACTTCCTAATTAATTGGCTGAAAGAAATTGTCAGTCTGTTACACCTGACTGACAATTCCTCTGCATCTCTTGCATGTATTTTTGTCCCTTTTTTCTTATAATATTTAATTTTTTTTATATTTTTGGGGGTGTTTTTTTTAGCATTTTGGGTGGGGACTTATGAGGTAAGCGGAACTTGCATTTCCCTGCAAGGTCTGCTTTAACCGCTTGCCGACCGCTGGTCGGCAATTGACAGCGACAGAGTGGCTCCTCTGCGCAAATCGGCGTCATATGACGGCGGCTGCGAGATCACGCACAGTGAGCGCGCTCCGCCGGAGGTGTGCCCACACGCTCACTGTGTCTGGGGAGGGCCAGGGAGCGGGTGCGGCGGATTCGATTTCCGCCAGCCACCCGCGATGCCCCCCCCGAGTGAAAGAACGGAGGTCCGTGTAAGTAAACACGGACCTCCGTTCTGTGAGGGGGGAAGGGCTGTGATCACAGCTTTCCTCTACTTGGAAACTGTGATCACTTCCCTTCCCCTGTTAGGGCAGCCCAAATACAGTTAGAACATGCCCAGGGAACACTGTTAACCCTTAGAGCGCCCCCTGCAGGTTAACCCCTTCACTGCCAATGGCATTTACACAGTAATCAGTGCATTTTTATAGCACTGATCGCTGTATAAATGCCAATGGTCCCAAAAAAGTGTCAAAATGTTCCAAAGTGCCAAAATCGCAGATCGCCACCATTACTAGTAAAAAATTAAAAAAAATAAAAACCCCAAAAATGAATTCTCATCATCCGTAAACGCAAACACTTTTGCGCAAACCAATCAATAAACGCAGATTGCGATTTTTTTTTATCACAAATATGAGGAAGAATATAAATCGGCCAAAACCAATGAAAAAAATGTTTTTTTTTGGATTTGTATTTTAGCAAAAAGTAAGAAATTTGGGTTTTTTTGCAAAATTGTCGCTCTTCTTTTGTTTATAGCGGCGATCAGAAATGACGCAGCGGTGATCAAATACCACCAAAAGAAAGCTCTATTTGTGGGAAAAAAAGGACGCAAATTTCGTTTGGGTACAACGTCGCATGACTGCGCAATTTTCAGTTAAAGCGACACAGTGCCGAATCGCAAAAAGGGCTCTGGTCCTAAAGGGGGAAATCCTTCCGGGGCTGAAGTGGTTAAAAACTTTTGATGTTGCACAACTATTTTCTCTATATAGAGTGATGCCAGCATATGATTATTAATTTGAATTGCTTTTGTTTGGAAATTCTCTTTTCTCTTATGTAGTTCCAGTGTACACCATGTTCCAAATTATTATGCAAATTCTATTTCAGTGTCACAAAGATTAAATATTTTGTTTTTCAATTTAACTCATGGATGACATTGTGTCTCAGGGCTCTTTTGATTGCAGAAAACAATCTCTGACACCTGTGATAATTAGATTGCCAGGTGAGCCCAATTAAAGGAAAAACTACTAAAGGAGGGTATTCCACATTATTAAGCAGAGCACCATTTTCAAGCAATATGGGGAAGAAAACGGATCTCTCTGCTGCCAAAAAGAGTGAAATAGTTCAATGCCTTGGACGAGGTATGAAAACATTAGATATTTCACGAAAACGTAAGCGTGATCATCGCACTATTAAGAGATTTGTGGCTGATTCAGAGCAGACGGGTTTGTGCAGATAAAGGCACATTGAGGAAGATTTCTGCCAGATCCATCGGATCAAGAGAGCAGCTGCTAAAACACCATTACATAGTAGCAAACAGATATTTGAAGCTGTTGGTGCCTCTGGAGTCCCACGGACAGTCCCAAGGTGTAGAGTCCTCCAGAGTCTTGCAACTGTGCATAAACCTTCCATTTGGCCACCACTAAGCAATGCTCACAAGCAGAAATGCCTGCATTGGGCAGAAAAATACACGAGGACTAATTTTCAAACAGTCCTGTTCACTGATGAGTGCCGTGCAACCCTGGATGGTCCAGATGGATGGAGTAGTGGATGTTGCTGGTCCAACAAGGCTGCAACGTCTGCAAGGCGGTGGTGGAGTCATGTTTTGGGCCGGAATCATGGGAAGAGAGCTGGTCAGCCCCTTTATGGTCCTCGGAGATATAAAGATGACCTCTGCAAAATATGTGGAGTTCCTGAGTGACCATTCCCTTCCCTGTTACAGAAGGAAGAACTATGCTTTCCAAAATAAAATCATCCTCATGCACCATCTCATGCTGTAAAGAATACCTCTGCATCAATGGCTGCTATGGGGATAAAAGGAGAGAAAGTCATGGTGTGGCCTCCATCCTCCCCTGACCTCAATCCTATTGAGAACCTTTGGAGCATCCTCAAGCAAAAGATCTATGAGGGTGTAAGGCAGTTTACATTCAAACAGCAGCTCTGGGAGGCTATTGTGACATCTTGCAAACAAATTCAAGCGGAAACTGTCCAAAAACTCACAAGTTCAATGGATGCAAGACTTGTGAAGCTGCTATCAAAGTAGGGGTCCTATGTTAAACTGTAAAGTGACCTGTTAAAATGTTTAAAAAGTTAAAATGTTGTTCAATGTTTGATTGAAATAGCTTTTGATTTCAGTAAATATGCTGCAAACACAGCACATGTGAATTTTCAGTTCTTTACAACCTATAAATTGTTTTTAAACTTACTGTGTGTAATAATCTGGAACAGTGCATTGTAAGTTTTTTATTTTGAAAAAAAAAAACACTATCATTATGAGGTTTGTTTGAATAAAAATTGAATTTTATTCTTAATAGTTGATAAAATTAGAATTATGCTGACTGTTGTTTACATCAATTATTTAGGTAAATGAGAAAATATCATTGGCATAATAATTTGGAACAGGGTGTATGTGCTCTATGCTGGCATAGATGAGTAACAGCTAGACCCCTCATCAAAGCAATCTTTTTTTGTAATTCAAGTTTTTATTGAAAAGTAAAAATAGCGATACAAGTGAGTTGTGTACATGTGATATAAGTAGAAAAAGTTATCACAAGGTCAAATCTCTTACAGTTGGTTACATCAAGAAAATATTAACTATTAACTGTTAACAAGACCAGTCCAAGTGTGAGACATCTCAGATAGCAGCAAACTTACTATAAACAAAGTATATACGTTTGGTCAACTGATATGGTTTTATATACTATGACCTTGAGTTGGTGAGATTATATCTTAACCAAGTATGGATTCTATCAGCCCGCGGAATGTTTAATAAGTAAAAGTGTTTTTTATCATTTAAAGTGGGTGTTAAGAGGGAGAAGAGGTGGGCAGGGGGACTTGGGTCTGTTGAAAACCATATTCAGATCTGTCCCAAGCGTGCCAGGATTTGTTAAATTGGATTAGAGTATCTTCATTTAGTGCCGTTAATTGTTCCATAGCTCTAACCTCTCTAATACCAGCTATGAGTTGGACTCGGGTGGGAGTGATTGTAGACTTTCATTGTTTAGGGATTAGGCATCTATCTGCTGTTAATATGTGTCTGACCAGAGCTTTACAGGACCTGGGGATCTCCTTAATAGGGAGGCCCAGGAGGAATTGGAGCGGGTCTAGTACTATGTCCACTTCAAGTACGTGTGTTAACACCTCCTGAACCTCCATCCAGAATTTAATAATACTAGGACATTCCCAGAAGATATGATACAGGGAGCTCCGGTCAGAGCTGCATCTCCAGCATAAGTCCGAGATGTCTGCATTTATAGCGTGGAGAGTGGTAGGTGTCCTGTACCAAAACAGTAATATTTTATAAATGTTTTCCTTATAAATTACACATCTGGAAGTTTTTGACGCATTGTCCCATATGGACTGCCACATAGATGGTGAGATATGTCTATTTAATGTTTTTTCCCATTTGATCATGTAGGTATGAGTCCTCTTGTCTGGGATATTATTAGTTATCAAAAGCTTATACAGTGAAGTAATCAATCGGGTTTGCCCTGAACGCTGCATAGCTATTTGTTCAAAGACGGTAGGTTCGTTCAGGACTAGAGAAGGACTCAGAAATTGAAAAAAATGCCTGAGTTGCACATGTGTGTAGAAGTTTAAAGAGGGAGCATTCGGTTGTTGGTTTTGCAACTGGTCAAATGACCACATTCTATGGGAGGATGGGTTAATAAGGTATTGGAGCTGGAAAATGCCCAGAAGAACCCATGGTCGCATCCAGGTGTGGGAGAAGGTATCCGGGATATCTAGATTGTATAATACGTTGATTAAATAGGAACATTTGGGAGTTAAAGAATTCCCTGTATTGCACTCTCTCCATATTTTCCTAGTGAAAGCTACTGGGTTAATTGGAGGGGCATTAGGGTGGGGTAAAGGGGTACCAGGGGTTGACCAGAGTAGAGAGGATAGATGGGCTGGGTGTGTCGTATGTGACTCAATCTCAGTCCATCTATTCCTGGGCGTTTGGTCCATCCAGAACAGGGTCTGTCTAAGGTGAGTTGCTAGATAATATTTAACCACGTCTGGTACTCCCAGTCCCCCTCGATCTCTAGGGGTCAGAATCATCAAAGCAATCTTAATGCACAGTTGTAGTAAAGAGTAGAGTTGATCGAACCTCTGGAAGTCCAGGTTCGGCAGGTTCGGCCGAACTTCGGGACAAAGTCCGGGTTCGGGACCGGACTTGACCCGAACTTTGTCCCGGACCCCGAACACTATTGAAATCAATGGGGACCCAAACTTTTAGGCACAAAAATGGCTGTAACAAAGTCCTGGCAAGTCCTAGAGGTCTACAAAAGGAAGGAAAATGGGGGTAGGGGTCGGACAAGTGCCCTACAAAGAAATGGGGATAGGGAAATAACTTAAAATAATTTTTAACATAAAAAAATCAAAAATGGAGGTGGATGTGGAGTTGGAGGTTGAGGAGGCGGTGAAAGTGGCGGTGGAGGAGGAGGAGGTAGCCAACACTGTTTTTTTTTTATTTTTGTGCAAGAAATGCACCGCTGGCCGCAAATGTAGTTTTTGGAATTTTTTTGTTTTTTTTAAACCAGCAATGTAGATGCACTTTTTAATTTTGTGCAAGAAACAATAATCTGTCCCTTTAAGCAACAGTAGGAACCTCTCCCTATAGAACTTGGAGATGATTTTAGATTCTAAAATCATCTCCAAGTTGTACAGGGAAAGGTTACAGCTGTTGCTTTAAGGGAAAGATTATTGTTCTAGAATCATCTCCAAGTTGTATAGGCAAAGTTTCTTGCAGCCGCATAGAAGCCATATTATTGTTCTTCCAGCCGCATAGAAGCCATATTATTGTTCTTCCAGCCACATAGAAGCCATATTATTGTTCTAAAATCATCTCCAAGTTGTATAGGCAAAGTTTCTTGCAGCAGCATAGAAGCCATATTATTGTTCTTCCAGCCGCATAGAGAGCCATATTATTGTTCTAAATTTTAGAACAATAATATGGCTCTATGCGGCTGCAAGAAACTTTGCCTATAC
>BLSH010269366.1:659527-692384 GCA_018402905.1 Glandirana rugosa
TGGAGCAGTCTGTGTGGGGAAAGAACGAGAAATGATCTCAACTCGCTTGGGCCTGACATTTCAAGCCCAGGCATGGCTTGAAACCCCACAGACCCTGGGCCTGAAAAGTTTTTTTCAGGCCCAAGCCCAGGCCCCAAGACCATAAAATAAGGCACACAACTTATCGACGGTTCTCGTCGGTTAGTTGTTCACAAAGTAACCAAACAGGAATCTTCGGTAGTGTCGGTACGGATGATTACCGTACCGACACTAACGGGTCACGTGGTACACTGTGTCGGAGATATACCCCGACCTCAGAGCACGACGTATCATTCAGTAATGCAGGATGAGATGTTCTATAATATCTGCAATCTGTCCCTCACAGAGCCAGCAGCATCCTTTCCCTAAACTATCCTGAGAGCATATGACATGCAGCACGAGACTCCAGCCCCATATAGAGGCTGTGTCACATGGTGCACTGGGCAATCACAGCCATGCCATTAGTAGGCATGGCTGTGATGGCTTCTAAGGACAAACCAATGAAACACTTGTTGATTGGCTGCTCTTGGCAGCTATTCAACACACGGAATAAAATACCAGAACCCCGGACCCGAACCCGGACTTTTTTTGAAAAGTCCGGGTCCCAGACACCCCAAAGTTCGGTACGGACCCGAACTTTACAGTCCGGGTTCGCTCAACTCTAGTAAAGAGCAAGAAAGGGGTGTGTCTGACGAGGTCCAATTATGACATACATTGCAAGCAGTCTGTGACTGTGAAAATGCTTAGTTGTGAAAATGAGGAACATCTTTTTCTATTTCACTATAAATATTTTCACCACCTGCTTTTTTGAGCTTACTGAATTGTGTTCTCTGCTACTGTTGTGCTGCATGCTAAGAGTTTGGCATAATTTGCAGCACATTAATTACATTTTCAGGTTTAATAGGTAAGGATCTGTCAAAAAAGGGCATGAGAAGCTTAGCACTGCCAGTGGCAAAAGCTGGTAATGATGGCATGCCAACAGCAGGGGCAGAAGATTGTAATAGTGCCAGGCCAGCAGAAGTGACAGGCAATGGCAATGCTGCCAGGCCAGAAATGGTGGTAGTAGATGGTAATTGTGTAAGGCATAATAAATACAAAATCTAAGTCATTAGCATTAGCTGCAGGGGTTTTGTAATCACTGGTGATCAAGGACTAGTTCATTTTTATGAACATGAGCCTGTCAACTTTGTCAGGAGACAAGCAGATTTGACTCTTTGTTACAATATTGCATGCTGTGCTGAATTGTCCTCTCTAGTGGTACATTGGCTGCAGTGCAAGCCAACACCTCCATCACATAGTGTACAACAAGCTCCATCCAATGGTATAGGACACAAATCTATGGATTTCTTGGTTCAAAGGGTATCTTCATCTACCCTGGACCCAGGTTATTTAAGATCATATGGTTTAAGGTGCTGTCTGTGACTGCATCCAGCAGCCATTTCTGTCCAACCTGTTCTTAAAAATGAATTAAAAGCCTTATTGAGGCAACCACCACCACCACTTTTCCTCCTTTCAGCAATCAGCGGATTAGAGACACATTGGCCATGAGAGGAATAACAGCCACTCTCTGGAAATGTGGTCAAGAGGTTCTTCTGAAGCACCTCCTCTAAGTGACACATTTGTTGCTTCCTCTTAGATGTCTCCATGAGATCTGCCATGTACTCCTTGTATCCAGGATTCTAAAGTGTAACAAACCAGTAATGGTCTCTTTCTTTCATGGCCCAAATTGTGGGGACCTTGTGCAGGCATCTTACTTGGAATGAGCCTATTCACCGCAACAGCCTGTAGCAGAGGACCTTTAAGTTATTGTAAAGGTAAAAAAAAAAAAAAAAAAATGTCTATACTTTTCTGCTCTGTGGAATGAAATTGCACAGAGCGGCCATGAACCTCCTCTTTTCGGGTCCCCCGCTGGTGCTTCTGGCCCCTCCTCTCTGTCAAGTGCCCCCATGGGGGCACTTATGCGTACTCGCTCCCGAGCCAAGCTGCTACGTCCATTGACACAGACAGTGGGACTCGGCCCCACCCCGCTCCCTCGTCACTGGCTTTGATTGACAGCACTGGCTCCCAGTGCTCCAGTAAAGCCAGTGAGATCCAGAAGTGAGGCAATAGAAAAAGTGCAGATGCGCACGACACTGGATCAAATGAGGGCTCAGGTAAGTAAAAGGGGGGCGAGAGAGGGGATGCTGATACCTAAACATTTTTTACCTTAATGCAAGGAATTCAAGGTACAGGTAAAAATATTTAAGCTTTAGAACCACTTTAAGTCCTTGGTGTCACTGAGGACAACAATATCCTCATCAATTTCATTCTACTCATGTACAACTCCCAAGGTTTGGTAGGGGTGAACTGGAAGCCTGCCCCATTACCTCCTCCTTGGTAGTGGAGTTGTCAACACCAGGATCAACCTCTCTTTCCTTGGAGACCTACAATGTTTCCTTATTGTTAACTCCCCTGGGGTGTGTTTACCACTCTTAAAAAGTCTACCGCACCTCCCAACTGCTGTTCTTCATTAGTAGCTGCCATGGGGGACCCACTATATCACCAGGAAAGACAGCTGACCAACAGGCAGGAAAGGTACTTAAACAGTGTAAGTCTACAGACAGATTGAGAGAACAGAAAACTGTCAGCATGCCGAATAAGCACAAACAAACAGATTATAAAACAGGCTTCAGAGTTCAAGCAGGTGAACATAAGCACAAACAAGCAGTCCAAACAGGAAGACAGAAATACACTAATACAAACACAGTCCAAACAATTACCATAAATAGTTTAGAGCCTGAATGGTCAAAGAGAAGTCAGAGTCAGACAGACCTTTACCTAGAGCATGGCCAAACAGATTAACCTGTTCATCAGACAGAGGATGGATTTTCAGTAGTGTTATTAGGCATTTCCCTGACTGGAGCAAGTGTGTGCTGCAGAAACCTAAGATTAAGAAGCTTTTACTGAATCAAGGGTTTAAGGCCCCTTTCACATGAGTGGCTGTTCTGCCATTGCTAAATGCAAGCCAGATACCAGACTCCAAAGCACAACGATTACTTGCATTTGTACATTCCGATTAGCCACGATTATGTGCAGCTATGTTTAGCTGCAGTGGAAACATTCTTGACATTTCTGAAGTGCTTCCTATTGATTTTCTATGCTTGTTGCCGTTGCTATCCGTAGGTGACACAGTGCACTGTTTTTACCTGCAGATAGCTGTATTACATCATTCCTGGACACATTCAAATCTATTTTTTCTAATCGTTCGAAATCGTCTGTAACGAAACCGTTGCTAAATGCAGAGTGTGAATGGGGCCATAGGAAAGCATTGTCAGTGTATAGCTGCGGTAGATAACTTCATCTATCCGCAGCTAAAAGCTGGATTCTATCTGTCTGTGTGAAAGGGGCCTTAGTCCATGTTGCGATGGAAGGGAAGGGTTCAAGAGCCAATTATGACATGAAAAGATTTATGTATGCATAACCTAAAGTGTGTGTACAACCAAAACATTTTCTTTTGGTTTGGGTAAAGTGGATAAGGGTTAAAATCTTCTGTATTTATTCTTCTATGTCTGCCTCCTTTGGAGAAACTATCCCTGAGTATCAGAGATGGAAAAGTTCAGGAAAGTTCTGCAAAGTAAAGGGAGTTTCCCTCTTAGGCAGTTGTCCCTGGAACGGGTGTTTAAGTTTAGTATTCCATATTTTATCTAGAATAAAACATTTTGGCTTTACGTACACTTTTAGGCACACATACAGTAAAGAAATACAATTTTCCCTATTAAAATTTTCCCTTATTTCTGGCACTTATGATGCCCTCTATTGTCTTGATAAACAGGATGTCACAAGCACAGAAGGTGAGGGAAAATCCAGTATGGACACAAACAACAACAAAAATCTGACAACGTTTAAAACCCTTCTCCACTTAAAATAAGGTATTTTGATGTGTGTGTGTTTGTTTGTTTCAACACTGGGACAAGGTGCCTTGCAAGGGGGATACACACTTGCTGTCCTTTCCTGGCCACCCAGGCTTCATGCTTGGATAGAATCTTGTGGGAATTTTAAGGGAAACCCATTCCTTTTTTAACAATATTTTGTCTATTAGTCTTAAAGTGGTTGTAAAGACGTATGTTTCTTTTTTACCTTAATGCATTCCCTGCATTAAGGTAAAAAAACCTTATGTTATGTTGCTCCCCCACCCCCCCAAAATACTTACCTGAGCCTGATCTCAATCCAGAATTATGCCCAAGAGTTGCAGCTCTATCAGCTCTCTCCCTCCTTACAAGGCAGATTGATAGCAGTAGGAGCCATTGGCTCCTGCTGCTGCCAATCACAGTCTGCGATAAGGGAGTGGGGGGGGGCTAGACATGCTGTCTGTGTCTATAGGTGCAGACAGGGTGGCTCGGGATCGAGCCTGCATGAGTGCCACCATAGGAACTGGCTTGCTATTGGGGCACTTGCAGAAGAGGTGGAGCCAGGAACATCAGCAAGGGACCCTAGACGAGGAGGATCGGGGCTGCTCTGTGCAAACCCATTGCACAGAACAGATAAGTATGACATGTTTATTATTTAAAAAAAAAAACACTTTAAAAAGGACCAGTAGAATAGCCAGTTTAGTCCTCTATGAACTTTAAAGTGCTTCAGTGCTATATTAGGGGTTCATGGATTTCCTGCTGGGTTCAGCACACTCTGCTCAAACCAAACCCAACTAGGTTTGGTCATCCCTAATTGTAAGCTATTTTTAATAACATGACCTTACATAGCCCAAATTAGCATTTTGGATTACTTAATATAATATCAGCGTTGGTATTAGTTTTCACGTTTAAAACAAAAGACATTATAACTTTAATAAATATATTCAATTGTCAGTGACAAATTACTGCATGAAAAGGCATAGAACAGTGAAATGATATGCATGGACATCTACAATGGAAATGAACAACATGTTTTATTTATTTGGCAGCCCTACAAAAGGAATAAAACATTGCTGTGTGTGACCTTCATTATTTGTTAAAAAAGAAAAAAACTGTAGCTGCATCTTCTAGATATTTTCTTTTCAATTCGTTTTTATTGAAAATTTTTGACAGTACAATAACAAAATTATATTGCTTAGAACACTTAAGTAGATTGCGTCCATTTTATTGAAGCCCCCCCGGTCCCACCCTCCCCGGGCACCCCATCTGGGATCAAACTGTGCCCAGGGGAGTAGGGCACCGGCTGAGACCCCGTGTATTAATTATCATTACATTTTAAACTTCATCAACTTGTGCTTATTTTTCAAACACATTATAACAGCACGCTTAACCATGTTAAATGTTGATAGTGTTAACAAAAAGGAACAAGAAGAACTTGGGTAGGAAAGAAAGATATTTAGGAAAGATAGAGGAAAAAATAAGAAGAAAAGGGAACAAGATAGAAAAGGGGAGAAGAAGAAAAGCTACAAGGTAGAGAGAAAGAGACGTGAAGTTTATTAATATTTAGTAGATGGGAACTGCGGTTATTCAGGTCGCCTTTGTCCTCCTTATTACCACTAAAATATGTGTATATCAATTCAGGAATACACTTGTCCAACTACTCCAGTTTTGTGTCACTGTTGTCCATGTTGTATGCCAATAATTGTTCATACCTGGCTGTTGTTTGCATTTTATGTATAACTGCTGATACTTGGGTGTTTTATTCGTCTTCCATAATGATGCTAGATGTATGCGGGCTGCTGTTAGGATATGGACTATTATGGTATGGAATTTTTGGGGGAACTTTTCCATTCTAAGGTGCAAGAGAGCTTGCTCAGGGGATGGGGGAGTCTGGATACCTGTTACCTTGCGGATCAATGCAAAGACTTTGTGCCAATAACTGTGGAGACCCTTGCATGTCCAGAATATATGAAATATTGAACCTAGCTTTCCACAATTCCTCCAACATTCAGCCGATGAACGCGGGAAGAAGAGTTTTAATTTTGAAGGGACCATGTAGCTTCTATGGTTCATCTTCAAGTAATTATCCCAGTTTTCTATACACCTGGATGTCTTGAACATAATTTGTCTAGCCCTTTTCCACTCTAGGATACTGAATTTAGTATCCAAGTCACCTTCCCAGGCAAGCATAGGGGCTGTTTTGATGTGGTTATTGACCGGTAGTATCTGAGTATAGATCCTAGAGATACCTTTTTTCTTGTAGGGTTTCTACCTTAGCAGATCCCATATCTCATCCCATACCTCTATCGTGTCAATATTTTTTTTCTTTGGTAAATGTTTTATTTGTAAAGACTCAAAGATATTGTAACTTGGGTCCTCCAGTGCTAAATCTTTAATATGGTGAACACCGTTATCTACCCAATTTTGAACCGACATATTTGGGATAATATGTTCCAAAATTTGAATTGGGGAGAGTATATGTGACTTATTGGTTCCTTTATTGGTCCTGTTGTGAATTGAGTTCCACGCCTGTATGGGAGCTTGTATAGCTGAAAGAGCAGGTTTAAGAACTGGAAGGGGCGTTCTACATGCCAGCAGTAAAGAGGGAAGATCCCTATTATGAGAGCATGCTCTCTCAACATTTACCCATAATTTGTCAGTAGTACCATTATGCCAGGCATGAAGTTGGTCAATCAGTACCGCTCTATGGTACTCTTCCAACGCCGGTAGGCCCGCCCCGCCGTCGTATTTATGTTTTATCAGGGATGAGAAGTTTAATTTAGGCATCTTTCCCTGCCATATATAGCGTCTAAGGGTTGAGTTGAGTTTATGGAAAAATGTTTGTGGGAGAGAGATGGGAATCGTTCTAAATAGATATAGGATTTTTGGGAGTACTAACATCTTGTATGCCGCTATTCACCCCAGCCAATTTATTTCAAATTTAGCTATTCGCTCTAAGTCTTGGGTAACCGTTTGTATTAAAGGTAGAAAATTTGCTTTGTATATACCAGAGGTCGGGGTTGACAGTTTTATCCCCAAATATGGTATTGTATCTTTTGTCCAAGTGAACTGAAATTGTGATTGGAGGTCTATCAATCTGCGTTTGGGGACATTTATAGGTAAGATAAGCGATTTGGTAGTGTTAAGTTTATAAAATGAGACTCTACTGAATTCCTCCAAAATGTCCCTCACTGCTGCCAGGGAAGACTCGGGATTTGTTAGGGATAACACAACATTGTCGGCAAATAGGCAGATTTTATGGTGCTGGCCACCTATTGGAATGCCAGTGATAGCTGTATTCTGTCTAATAGCTTGCGCGAGGGGCTCCATTACCAAAGTAAAGATCAATGGGGAGAGGGGACACCCTTGCCTAGTACCGTTTGTTATTTGGGAATTGGAAGATAATGTGTTAAAGGCATAAACACTCGCTAAGGGGGAGGAGTACAGTGCAGATATAGCCAACAGGACAAAGCCCTGTATGCCGAACTTGCGCAAGACTGCCTGCAGGTAGCCCCAGTGGACTCGGTTGAATGCCTTTTCTGCGTCGAGGGCGAGGAATACCGCTGGCACTTCCCGCTGTTCAACTATATGCAGGAGATTTAGCATTCGCCAAGTACCATCTGGGGCCTGTCTGCCCTGCACGAACCCCACCTGATCTGGCTTGATAAGTTTTGGGGTAACCTTCGCCAGTCTGTTACCTAAAACTTTGGCATATATTTTTAAGTCTGAATTTAATAGAGAAATAGGGTGAAAATTTTGTGGACCATCCGGACTCTTCCCTGGTTTTGGGCAGTGTAACTAATATAGCCTGCAGCATCTCCCCCGGTATAGAGGCAGCTCCGGCCATAGAGTTGAATAAGTTTGTCATAAACGGGACTAGTTCAGCTGAGTAAGTTTTGTAATACTCTGCTGTGAATCCATCAGCTCCCAGAGATTTGTTGTTGGGCATAGCTTTAATAACCCCTAGGACCTCATCACAGCTGATTGAAGAGTTGAGGCTTGCTACCTCCTCTTCCAACAACCTTGGCAGTTTGACCGATTGTAAAAAATTTGAGATAGATACTTCCATAGGCTGAGGGGTATTTTGGTCCTTGTCTAAGTTTTACAGGGCCTTGTAGTATTTTTGGAACGCATTGGCAATGTGTTCTGGGTGGAATACCTTCGTTTGAGTGTCAGGGTCTAAAATATGTCTTATTTTGGAGTTAATTCGTCTTTGTTTCAAGTAATTTGCCAGAAATTTGCCTGCCCTATTGTTCTGAGAATAATACATTGCTTTATATCGCCTTAAGGCATTGTCATATTTCATGTGTAAAATCGATTTCAATTCCTTTCTCAATTTCGTTAATTCTTCTAATTGGTCATCTGCCAAAGTGTTCTTATGATGAGATTCTAGTTGTTTAATTTGAAATATCAGACTTGAAATTTTTTGCAATTTTTGTCTCTTTTCCCTGGCCGCCATCTGAATTGGGATACCCCTCACATAGGCTTTATGTGTACACCATGCCGATGTGATTGGCATGTCAGGGGTATTATTATTGGCGAAAAATTCGTCAATATCAGCTTTAATTTTATCCCTGAGAGGCGGTCTGGAAAAGAGGCTTACATTATTGCGCCATAGACAGTATTTGAGTTATACTTTTCTGCCACTGATATAGATATAGGTGCATGGTCTGACCATAGAACTGAATGAATATTTGCTTTCTCAACTCTAGACAAGGTAGGCATATCAGAGACAAAGTGATCAATTCTAGTATAAACTTTATGAGGTGCCGAGTAGTATGTATAGTTCCTTTCTGCTGGATTGAGGCATCTCCATACATCATACAAGTCTTCCTTATGGAGGAGGGCCTGTAGGGTGTTACGAGAACATGACTTCGCTGTGGAATCTAGTCTATGATCATCAATGGCATTGAAATCTCCACATATGAGCAGCAGTCCTTTGCGAATTGGAGTAATTTTGTTGAGAAGTCTGTGAAGGAAGGCAATAGGACGGACATTTGGGGCGTATATGTTGACTATTGTGTAGGTGACGTTATTGATGTCGCACACCAAAATGATATATCTCCCATGCTGATCCAAGATCAAGGTATGTAAGTGGAATGAGACTGAGTTCCTGATAGCAATCATATTTCCTCTCTTTTTCACATTTGCATTGCCAGTAAAGATAAAGGGAAAGGACCTATGGGTGCATTTGGGCAGTTTAGCAGCCTTAAAATGGGTCTCCTGGACACAAAGGATATCTCCCGATAAGTTCTTGGCTTCCTGCGAGAGTGCATTTCTTTTGTATAGACTATTCAGTCCATGGGCATTAAGTGAGACAATTTTAAGCACCACTCTGAGCTAGCATTCGGTGCGAGTTTGTTGAGTTGTGATCCATAAGTGAGATAGTGTTAAAAAGTACCTGGATAGTGGAGTTGTTCTTGATTACCTTCAGAGCTGGGTGATATGAACAATTGTGACTTCCATCTTGAGTGTAGCTTGGATTGAGAGGTGTGGCAAAAGTTTCTTCACGTTGTTTGAGACCGAAAAAAACAAAGAATATAACAAAGAGAATTAACAAAAACAGATAAACAGTCATTTAGAGCAGTAATCACTGCTTTTCGTAGAGGGTGTAATTGCCCACTGGGCAGCAGGTTTCCCAATGCGTGTTAGCCTGCATGAAAGCCTAAATTTTATGCCTTTCTATTTAGCCAGGAATTTTCTCCCAATCTAGTGAAAGGGCCCTAAGAGTCTTGCCACTCTTATCTTCTGGTCTATCTTCCGGCAGATGGCCCCATTTTTCAGCCATTTTCATCCCTTGTTCCACTGAGAAAATTGCATAATTCTTGTGCTCCCAGGTGACTAGGAGTTTGGCTGGAAAGCCCCACTTGTAGACCACATTATGGTTATGCAGTAGTTTGGTGAGCGGGACAATCTTACTACAAGCTTCCATCGTGTGCTTTGATAGGTCTGCAAATAGGGCAATTCCCGAGTACGGTTGAGGTAATGACGGAGCTCTCCTGGCCCTCTGCATGAGATCTTCTTTAATATGAAAGTACTGGATCCTAGCAATCACATCTCTGGTCTGGTAAAAACGCTGGTTTGGGAAGTCTATGTGCTCTGTCCACTATGATCTCCCTTTCAGGCGCGTCTGGCAGTAGGGCTGCTATGAGTTGCTGTATGTAGTTACGGAGCTCTGCAGGGGGTATCTTTTCTGTCACCGCCCGGAACTTCACATTGTTCCTTCTTGAGCGGTCTTCTAAATCTGCTAATTTCAGTTTAATTGCTGATAATTCCTCCTCCGCATCATTGTGGGCATCCACTAGTTCATTGTGGGCAACTGCAAAGTCTCCCATCTTGCCCTCTAAATGATGTACTCTGTCTCTGAAATCCTCCACTTCCCTTTTAATTTGAGTCACCGTGGATAACATGTCCCTGTGAAGAGACCCCCTTAGGGACACTAACATGTCTTTCAATGTTTTGTCAGATAATGGTTGTCCCACTGCAGGGTAGTCGTCAATACAATCTATAAACTCCCTGGTAGTGTCATTAGTGTCTGTTGCACCCCTCTCACCTGCTGCTTGATGATCAGGCGACTTCTTGGCTTTGGATTTCACCGGACTGCCGTTTGGGGAAGCTGCTGGAGATGAACGGTTGCTATCTCCGGAATTCGCTCAGAGCGGTGTGCTGTGAAGCGAGGGAGAGCGCGGCAGGTCTCCTCCGGCACCATCTTTAGTAGGCCGCGCACCTGCTGTGCCAAAGTAGGTGGTCAGTTTGCGGAGTTTGGCGAGCGGCTTCCTTTTCCCCATGTTGGCTGTCAAGTCCTTAGAGGCTAGAAGGCTGATCTTGGCTTTGTTGCTGGCTTTCTCGTCGCTGGTCAGGCTGGGAACTGCTGCGCTGCACAGGAGCTCTCTCCTCACGCGGCCATTTTCCTCGGCAGATGGTTCCGCCCCCCCATCTTCTGGATATTTTAATGCAAATAAGAAGGTAAAGTATACATAGTAAAACAATGTAGCTAAAGAAAATACTTATTATAAAGTTCCTCTTTTAAGGTTAAAATTAATAATGATATACATAATTAGAAAAAAAATAATTAATTTGACATTTAATCACAGAAATTAATCTAAAACAAGTCACGTGCTATTGTAATTAAACCCCAGTAGATGCTTTTTCATACACACAAGTTTCAATTGAAGTATAACATACCTTTCATTTACGCTTGACTAAGTTAGTTACGTTATAATCAACTATCACTACCACACTGCTTGAACCCTCCCCAATTCTACTTTAAAGTGATTAGAAAGCCCTGAAATGAAAAAAATAACAAAGCATATCCTCTTATAGTGTGTACTTGCTTCAGTATATAGCATTTAGTGGGTTTCCTGTCTACTTTCTCCTTCCTCTGCTATCTGCATAAATCACTTCTGACACCAGGTAATCCTAGATGAGCCAGCACACAGCAGCCTTAGCTGTGCATGGTTTCCAGTAAGACTGTGTAGAGGGGGGTGTACTCCCCTTGGGTCTCAGCTTGCACTCAGCTCTCTACGCTGTGCTGTGCATTGTGTGACAACTGATTCCTGTCCCCTGCTTTCTGGAAGCTAAGGAATGTGAAACTGTGTACTTTGAATGGATGTGGAGAGGTGAGGGCTGCAGATAAACAGGTACAGCTTACACTATGTAGAAGAATTTACTTAATCACTTTGCATCACCTGAGGCTAGTCACATCAATGGGTATTGTGGCAGGGCCATGCCTTGCCACTGTGTAATATGGTGGTCTGGGCCAGGTTTTCCAGGAAACTGGCACACTAATGGTACAGGTGTGTGCTGGTTGTATGATAGAATCAGAAGTAGATGTCAGGGCCCCACCCTCCCGAAGGGGTCAGTGTTTGACTGGAGCAGTGAGAGGTGCACGTCTACACCATACTGTCCAGGTCAGGACAGACAAAGGCCCGAGCCTGTGAAGAAGCCAAGCTGACACAGGTACAGTGTTTTGAGCACGAGCACTGGGACTGTGTGTTTTATGTTCAGGAGGACCAAGGAGTGAGGCCTGAGCTGCATGGACAATAAAGAGCCAGGAGGCTGAATCCTGAGTTTTGTTCAGAGGCTAAATCCTATGTTTTGTTTGTATTGATGTGAGAACACCCTGTGTAAGAAGAAATTCATGTGTGAACTTTTGCTTTATTTTAAGTAACAGTGGGGTGAAAAAGTCCTGAAATATATTTCTGGTGTGGAGTAAACTGTTTTGCACTACCAATGAGTTAAAAAAAAAAAAAACAACCTGTCACAATTGGTGGATTCTGAGGAACTGAATTGAGAATATATTGTGCATGACTGCAAAGATCAATCGTGAGACCTGTGGATCATGGTGGAGTGTTCCTGCAAAGAGTAATGGCTGGTAAGCTCGAGAGAAACCATTACAGCCAGTTGGAGAACACTGTAAAAGTTCTACTGGGAGAGTGCGTTCTCCCATGGCAACAAGATAGAAAGTGTCATCTGGATGATTGAGCTGCAATGAAGTGGCATGCTCGTGTGATGATTGTCCACGTACAAGTGGTACCCCTTTCCGAATAAGGGTGATGCCAAGTCCCAAAAAATCTTGCCAGTGCTCCCTGTGTAGTCTGGGCAGTCGGAGGGCTCCACGTGACTACTTTTCCCTCGTAAACCATAAAACTATAGGTATGGCTTGTGGCCCTTTCACAGAGCTTATACATCTTGACCCCATATCTAGCACGCTTGCTGGGTAGATACTGTTTGAAAGTAAGATGGCCAGAAAACATAATCAGGAACTCATCAATGCAGACAACTTGATCGAGAATAAACAAGGCTGCAAATTGTTGGTTGAAGTTGTTTACGAGGGGCCGAATTTTGTGGTGCCAATCTTATTCAGGGTCACCACGAGGATGACAGAGTTCATTGTCATTGAAATGCATGAACTGCAAGATCGGCTCGTATTGCGTCCAGGTCATGGAAGCAGAGAACAGGGGCATATGGTGAATTCGGTCAGTGCAATAATATGACAGCAACCCACATTTTTTAGTTATGCCCATAAAGAGGGAAAGGCCCAGAAAAGTCTTAAATTCTGGAACCGTAGCAGGTTTCCAGTCTCTGGCAAGTGTCAAATGGGGATTAGCAGTGATAAATTGACCAGCATACAAATTGCTTTGGTCCACAATAGATCTGTAGAGATCTTCCGTGAAAAACAGCGAATAAGTGTCAAGGGACATAAAATCAACTGTTTCCACCTGAATTCCGGGTTGGCCAGTGAATGGGGGAAGTACAGGCACTGCAGAAGTGGTGGGCTGCCAATCAGGGTTTGTCTACAACCAGGATGTACTAGGCTGCTGGCACTTGCCAGTTCACCAGAAGGATGAGCGGCACTAGTATAGGCTCTCTGCTCCATACGAGAGCCCTGCGGTTCTTGCACCTCACAAACAGAAGAACGGGGTCAGGTACGCCTGACCTTAGCAGGGATCACTACTCCATCATCAGAGCTATCTGTCAGGGTGCCACTGCTCTCTACTGGTTCATATACTGAGCCTGAATCTGACAATGCAGCTTCCCCATCGCTCTCATCTGTCATGCTCAGCAACGTGTAGGCCTCTTCACTAGTGTATCTCTGTTTGGACATTTTGGCCTCTAAATTTATAGGTACAACTAGTGTGACTCACAGGTAAAAGAGCACCTGGTTGTCAGAGCATGCTTCAATCTCTACCAAAAAATTAACTATAACTTTGACTCTGCTAACGCTGCAGTTATGTGTGCTGTGTCTTGTAAGTGACAGTGATCTATTGATACTGCACTTCAGAGGGCTGGGCTGGGCGGAGGGGCTAAATGCTGGTACTAGCATGTATCTGGGCTGATCCCGCTAACACCGCATTTTTGGGAACACTAAACTACTGGGGACACTAATATAGTTCTGATCAGATCAAAGATATTGATCCGTTCAGACACTATATTAGTCAGCTATCTAGTGTGTGTGTGTGTGTGTGTGTTAGACTACCTGCACTAATCTGACCCTGCTTGGGAATGACGCTGACCCTAACTCATGCTAAAACCTAACTGATGTCACCCGCCGGGTGATCAGGGGGTTAAACCTTTATTAGGTAATATACATGGATACCCTGACACTATAAAAAACTAACTAACTAGCATCACCCGTGACACTAATATGGTGATCAGAAAAAAATATCTGTACACTATACTAGTGACATTAGTGACAGGGGTGAAAGGATTAACTGGGGGTAATCAAGGGGTAAAAACCTTTATTAGGGGTTAATGGGAGGTACCCTAAATCTATCTGGGCCTACCACTAACACTAACTGTCACAAGTGACACCAATACAGTGATCAGTGAAACATCTGAACACAGTTGGTGACAGGGGGTGAAAGGGTTAACTGGGGCGATCAAGGGGTTAAAACCTTTATTAGGGGTTAATGGTTGGTACCCTAAACCTACCTGGGCCTACCACTAACTACCCTAATGCTGTTTAGTGTCACAAGTGACACCAGTACAGTGATCAGTGGAAAATCTGAAAATTGCAGTGACAGGGCGTGAAAGGGTTAACTGGGGGGGGTTAATTGAGTGCCTATGTGTGCTGGTGTCAGTAGTGTTGGTGTACTCACAATAAGATGTCTTCTTCTCTCGCGCTGGAACTCAAAAGGACTCCACGAGGGGAGATAACATCACTTCCTCTGCCTGTGTTTACATTACACCGGCGGAGGACAGAATGCCATTTGCCAGAACCGATCACCAGGTCCAGAACAGAAATCATTGGTCTGAGCCTGCAGACTAATCAGTTCTGGAACGAATCCGATCATCACGGGGATGGCGCGCACACGTCCAACATACCATGATGGAGGTTTTCGCAGCTGAGCCAACCTGCTGCAGTGAAACTGCGGTGGCTGGTCGTCAACTAGTTAATCCATATACTTTGGGATTGTCCTAAATTAACAAAACACTGACTTGAAATCTTTTTAATTCTTTCACAAATTACAGGATCAACCTTAGTACCAATGCCAGATCTAGCACTACTAAACTTAAATATAACTACACACCCTTAGCTCACAGGAAAGTAACCACCCATATACTACTTGCAGATGGACACAACATAGCCAAAGATTGGAAAAATTCAAAACCCCCAGTGGTTCTCAATGTCATTACAATGGTCCAGACTCACCATATTTACAAGACAATACTGTCCAACAATAGCCTATCTATTACCAAGCTGAGACAAATGTGGAACTCCTGGTCGAACTGGTGTAAGGTATTCACAAAGTTGTATATTTTTCTGTATGTTTTCAAATGTTTGTCCATGCATGTCCCCATCCCTATCCCTCCTTATTCCCTTCCCCCCTTTTCATACCCACCTACCCTCTCCCACACCTGAAATTACTTGTTTGCATGTACTTTAATATTACCTTTTCAAATGGAACACAATGTTACAAATCGAGTATATCATACTTTATATATTATTTTTGAATTTGTTCACCAAGGTATATGTTCTTCAAATATATCTTCACAACTCTGTTAGCTTCACAAATATGCTTAAGTTTCAAGATCCTCCATGCATTTAATTAAAGCAACATTGTAAGTTTTTGAAAATGCACAATAAAAATTATTGAAAAGAAAAATTAGACACAAGTGATCAGCAAGAGGGGAAGGATGAAGATTAGAAAAATGTTGGCTTGAACTACTGATCACTGTAATATGTTCTAGATAGCAGATCTAGATACAGATACCACCATAGAATTTCAGTAGCTGTTGGTAAAACATTTCATACCATACCATAAAAGTATGCATAAGCAATATAGTTCTTGCTATTAGTACACAGTTTTAGCAGTCGGATGTTCATATTTTAACCACTTCTGTCCGCCCTATGCAGAATGACAGCCAGAAAGTGCTTCAGTTATCCTGAATGGGTGTCATATGACGTCCAGCAGGATAACCAGCGGAGATCGGTGGTGTGGAGTGTCACTCTCTCACACTGCATCTCCGATCGTGGTGAAGAGCCTATGACATAGGCTCTTTACCATGTGATCAGCTGTGACCAATCACAGCTGATCCCAGTGTGAACCAGGAAGTGCTAGTAATCGACTTTCCTTGGTTCACACTGACAGGGGGAGTCGATCGGTGGCTCTCCTGTCAGAGGGGGGGGTGTGCGCTGATAATCAGTGCATTGATTATCAGCGCAGCCCCCATCAGAAGTGCCCACCACAATGGCAATCAGTGCCCAGCAAAGTACCAATCAGTGCCCACCAAAGTGACAGATAGTGCCCAAACTGCTAATAAGTGCCCATCAATAACGCCTGTCAGTGCCCTTCACAGATGCCAATCAGTGCCCATCAGTAATGACGGTCATTACCTCCTCATCAGTGCTGCCTATCAGTGCCATCTATCAGTGCCCATCAGTGCCACCTATCAGTGCCCATCAGTTCCACCTATCAGTGCCCATCAGTGCTGCCTATCAGTGCCTCCTATTAGTGCCCATCAGTGCTGCCTATCAGTGTCCATCAGTGCCGCCTATCAGTGCTGCATATCATTATAGCCTATCTGTGCCCATCAGTGCTGCATATCAGTGCTGCCTATCAGTGCCCATCAATTCTACATATTAGTGCCTCTTCATCAGTGCCCATCAGTGCCACCCAGTTCCACCTCATCAGTGCCCATTCATGCAGCCTCATCAGTGGCCATTAGTGAAGGAGAAAATTCAAGTTAGACTGACCGGTAACTTGTTTTTCAGGACAGCACCTGAGAGATGGGGACTCCTCCCACTGGACCACAGGAAACACCTTACTCCAAATCTTTAAAGGGAGGTTCCTCCCTTCCACTGATTAGTTGTAGAAGAGAACCTCCGGCCCCGGCTGGAACACATAAACACATATGTTAGTCACAGCATTTTATTGAAAAAACAATAGGGCGGGTTGCTGCTATCCTGAAAGACTCATGGAAAACAAGTTACCGGTAAGTCTAACTTGAATTTTCCAGAAGCGTCTTTCAGGACAGCACCTGAGAGGATAACAGAGACTTACCCCCTTAGGGCGGGACAACAGCTTGTAGGACCTTCCTGCCAAATGCCTGATCACTTGAAGACAGAAGGTCCAACCTGTAGTGCCTTACGAAGGTGCGAAAACTTGACCACGATGCCACCTTGCAAATTTGTTCAGGGGTCACGCTGGCTTTTTCTGCCCACGTGGCCACAAGTGCTCTAGTGGAATGTGCATGCACACCTTCTGGCTGGGGTAATCCCGCATGAGAATATGCTTCTAGGATAGCCAAATTTAACCATCTTGCAAATGACCCCCTAGAAGCCTGACAACCTTTCTTGTTGCCAGAAAACAAAACAAATAAAGAAACGGACTTCCTGAAGCCCTTCGTTAACTCTAAATAATATAGCAAAATTCTTCTTACATCTAACTTATGAAAAAAGGACTCCTTTCCTCCTGCCGGGTTTGCGCAGAAAGTCGGGAGAATAATATCCTGAGAATGGTTGCTTAGCGAAGCTACCTTAGGCAGGAATTTTCGATCTGTCTTAAGAATAATCCTATCTGGAAAGATTATTAAATATGGCTCCTTGCTTGACAGTGCATGAAGTTCACTAATCCTGTGAGCTGTAATCGCAACCAAAAATACGGTCTTAAGTGTGAGATATTTCAAGGAAGCCTCATCCGCTGGTTCAAAGGGACTCTTTGCCAAAGACTGGAGAACGGTTGTTAAGTCCCATTTTGGAGAAGACTTGATTGACACTGGTCTATTTTTTGATAGTGCTCTAAGGAACCTAACTACAAGTGGTTCTGCGGCTATTGGCCTCTCTAGGAAGACTGCTAGTGCCGCTACTTGTACCTTTAGGGTACTGACTGCTAGTCCTTTCTTGGCTCCTGCTTGTAAAAACTCCAGTATAGACAGGAGTTTCGTAGGTTCTTGTTTAGCTGAGGTGCACCATGAGTTGTAGACCTTCCAGACCTTAGAATATATTGCTCTAGTCACTGTTTTCCTACTTGACAACAAAGTTGAGACTAGTCGCTCTGAGAAACCTTTGCTCCTTAATAGCTGCTCTTCAGGTACCAAGCCACTAAGGAAAGCTTGGCTGGTTCCGGGTGATTCACTGGCCCCTGGCTCAACAGGTTCTGACTGATCGGTAGATGCCAACATGGTTTGGTTGTCCATGCTCAGAATAGTTGAGAACCATGGTCTTTTTGGCCAATATGGGGCAATCAGGATGACTGGGACTCTCTCTCTTTGAATCTTTCTTAGAACCAGAGGTATTAGCTGGAATGGAGGGAACGCATAACTGAGCAGAAAACTCCATAGTTGAGCCAGGGCATCGGTCCCCAGAGACCCATCGAATTTGTACAGGGAAAAGAAATTAGGTACCTGTGCTTTCTCCCTTGAAGCGAACAGGTCGACTTCTGGTAGTCCCCACATTTTTGAGATTATCAGAAAGACCTCTGGATCCAAAGACCATTCTGCTTCCCTGATGGGATTTCTGCTTAGGAAGTCTGCTACCATGTTCAGGGTTCCTTTTAGGTGGACTGCTGATAAGGAGAGGAAATCCCTTTTGGCACTGACCAAAATCTCCTCTGCTAACAGCTGCAGGTGTTTGGTTCTTGTTCCACCCGGCTTGTTTATATAAGCCACTGCCGTGGCATTGTCTGTCAAAATTTGCACATGATGCGCCTCGAGCTCCTGGGCAAATACTGTCAATGCTAGAGCTATCGCTTTTAGTTCTCTCCAATTTGATGACCTCAATGCTTCCCTTTTCGACCAAGTCCCCTGGGTGAAAGATTCTCCTAGATGGGCCCCCCATCCCCAGGACCTGGCATCTGTAGTTAGTCTCTTTTCGATTGGAAAGGCCCATAAAAAACCCTGAGTCAGGACTTTGGTGGGAATTCTTATCTCCATGTCCAGGGATCTTTGACTGTGATCCCATGAACCTAAGAGAAACGCCTGTAGCTTCCTGAAGTAGAGCTTTGCCCACTGTATTACCAGCATAGTAGAGGTTAGGACCCCCAGGGCAGACATCACTTTCCTTCTTGACATTGGATGATTGCCCTGTAACATGGTCACCGTGTTCCAAACCTTGTCCCTCTTTTCTGGCGGGAGATAAATCCTTTGATCCACTGAGTTGATCTGGTATCCCAGAAACTGTACTACTTGAGAAGGCTCCAGAGAGGACTTTTGGAGGTTCAGTATCCACCCCAGAGATTCCAGGTGGCTTTGAGCTCTGTCTAGATCATCCCATAGCCTTTCTTTTAAGCTCGCAAAAAAAGAGAATATCGTCTAAATAAGGAATAATTCAATTCCTTGAAGGCGAACTGGAGCTAAGGCTTCTGCCATTACCTTCGTAAATATCCGAGGGGCAGATGATAGCCTGAACGGTAAGGCCTTGAACTGTAGATGATGAATCTGATCTTCCATTTCTACCGCTGGGATGAAATGGGAACATGCAGGTATGCATCTCTTAAATATATTGAACCCATAAAACACTCTGGGGTCAATAGATTCCTGACAGAAAAGATTGCATCCATTCTGAACTTCCTGTATTTTACGGACTTGTTCAGTGGTTTCAAGTTGAGAATTAGCCTGAATTTTCCTGATTGCTTTTTTACCAGGAAAGCATGAGAGTAGAAACCCTGTTGCCTTTCTTCTGGTGGCACCTGAATTACTATGCTCTGTTGCATCAGCTGTTCAATTAAGGACTTCATGGCCAGAGCTTTTTCTGGGTCTCTTGGAGTATCCGTCACCAGGAACCATGTCTTCAAAGGCTAGGTCTGTGGACCTAGATACCTGGGAAAATGCTGCATCCAGCTTTGGGACCTTGTTCCACATTGCTGTGGGATCTTCCTCGAATGGGAAGCGTCTCTTGTGTGCTCTAGAGAAGAAAGGTTTCTTTTCTGGTTCCTGCAATGCTTTTCTGATTGTTTCTGCAATAGCTGGGTGTACCGGAAATGTACGACCCATTGGCTCACTAAGACCTTCATACATACGGTCATGAAGTGACCACTTTTGGTCTAAAGGAAAGGAAGGGAGACAAAAGAGAAAAAACAGGGGGCCCTGCTTAAGACCCTGTCTCTGTTTTAATGGCTCACCCCACCAGGTGCACGTAGAGGCAATAGTCCCACATACCCCAGTGCCCAGACAGGCCCCAGCCACCAAGGGGGGAAAAAAGAAGGAAGACCGGAAACCCATGAAAAGAAATAGGGCTGGTATACACAACCACCTCTTACCTGGGCCTTGCTGAAGCCTGTGCCTATCCCCACTGCTGCAGACGCCACTGTCCTCTCCTCCATTGCGGGTGTGCAGAGCTCCAATAGTGGCTACTGCCATAGCATCACTGCGCCAGACCGGAAGCGGAAATAGGCTCCAGTTCCTGCCCTCTTTCCTCCCCCTTGAGTCTGGATGCTGGAAATGACGTAGACGCTTGACCCGGCGACCCACACCGTCACTTCCTGGCTATGACAAAATGGCGGCGGTGCAGCCGCACCCAAAGGCCAGGCAGGTCGCCGGGACATCTGTGGGCTCTCCCCTAAAGGGGAAGAGGAGCCCATGCATGTGGCCTCAGCTGCCGGTGAAACGGGAGGGCAAGCAGTCCAACAAAAAAAAGGAGGAAAAGCAGGTAGGAGAACCCTTGCCTCTCAGGAGAGATTGTGGCTTCCCTCACCAGGGAGGAAACACTGAAACTGATCAGTGGAAGGGAGGAACCTCCCTTTAAAGATTTGGAGGAAGGTGTTTCCTGTGGTCCAGTGGGAGGAGTCACCATCTCTCAGGTGCTGTCCTGAAAGACGCTTTGGGAAAACTACATTTTATAACAGAAATGAAGAATAAGGAAAATTGTTTTCATACTGACCGTAATTTTCCTTTCCTGGATCCTCCACATGTCAGCCTACTATGGGTCAGCTCCGCCCCCTCTGACCCCTTCAGGACAACCTCTTTCCAAGCATATAAGAAGCGGCTGTCTGCCCATATGCAGTGTTCAGTTTACCCACCTCGCAACGGACTTTGGGTGGGAATTCCTCGGCTGACATGAGGAGGATCCAGGAAAGGAAAATTACGGTAAGTATGAAAACAACTTTCCTTATTCCTGGAACTCCTCATGCCAGCCTACTATGGGACGTAGCAAGCAATCAACCACATAAGGGGAGTGAACACACCAATAACCAGAATCATAAACCGATATCAATTATTTTAATAGCCTACAGAACAGTAGACCCAAAAGCTTCCGATGCCGTCAGAGTTACCTTCACTCTGTAGTGCGGAATGAAAGTATTCGGTGCACTCAAGCTAGCTGCCCTGCACCCTGCTTCTGCTGACACCTTAGCATATGATGTACAGGAATCTGCCATGCCTCTCATAAAATGTGCTTTGACCTCCAATGGCGGAGGATATTGCGACTCTCTATATGCCATCTGGATAGGTTTTACGATCTATGAAGACACTATTCTAGGTGGCACAGCCATGCCTTTCCTGGAGGCCCCGGGAAAGATGAAGAGCTGATCTTTTTTCCAGAAATTCTTAGTTTGCTCTAGGTATATTGATAAGGCCTGCACGAGATCCAGCTTAGTCCATTGGTCTTCCGAGTTACTATCCAGAAAAGCCGATAAGACTGCTTCCCAATTCATCTGCAAAGCTGATGCTACTTTTGGAAGAAAGCTTGGGACTGGTCTGAGTATTATTTCCTCTTGGAGTATTCAGCAATACGGCTCCCTGGTTGAGAAAGCACACAGTTCAGACACCCATCTGGCTGATGCAATTGCCATAAAAAATTGCACTGAGACAAAGAGCATGATGACACCAGACCAAATGGAGGTGCTAATAAGGCTTTCAGAACTAAAGGCAGGTCCCACTTCAGAAAAGGATTTATTGGAGACCTGATCTTTATTGCTGCCTTTTAGAAAAGCATCACTAGAGGATCCAAGGCCCATCTTTGTTCACTGTAGCTGACAGGGCAGACTCGAACCTTTGAGGAGCTAAACGTTAAACCCTTGCCCAGACCTTCCTGGAAAAATTCCAATATGTTAAAGACTGCGGGTGACTTCAGATCCCAACTCTTTCCTGCTGAGAAGTGACAAAAAGGCCTTATATATCCCATAATAAAGTATTATTGGTAGTTTTCTTTTGACTAAAAGCTCTATCAATCTCCTCCCAACCTCCACGCCATGACTTCAGTTTTCCCGTCTTCGGGTTAAACTGCTTTTCCTGCAGCAGAAAATGTTTGTGAGGAGGCAGAGGAATTGGCTGACATATATTCATTTTCTATGCTAGTGAACACCATAGTCTTCTGGGCCAGAGGAGCCACACTGCTATTGCTGTCACCTCCTCCTGTTGAACTCTTATTTAAAACTCTGAGGATTAGCGAGAGAGGAGGAAACACAGACTAGGGGAAAGTCCCATGGAATGGATAGAGCATCCTAGCCTAGAGCTTGGGGGTGCAATCTTCGGGAGAAGTAACACGTAATCTGAGAGTTTTCCTCCAATGCCACCCAATCTATGACTGATGTCCCCCAGACCTTGAAGATTTTGAACAGGTATCTGGGATTCAAGCCCCGTTCGCTCACACCCAAGAATATCCAAGTCAGTTGATCCACCAGCTTGCTTTGTGGACCCGGAAGGTATGCTGCTGTTAGGGAAAAATCCCTAATTTGAATGTGAGATAGAGATGCCTTTATTTGCTCTGTATTTGTTGCCTAAGGAATGAGCTCCCCAGTCTACTATGCTGGCATCTGTAGTCAGCCCTACTGAAACTGGAGGTTCAAGAGGCACCCCGCGGTATAGATTCTAAGATATCTTCCACCACATCAGAGTCCGTTTTATCGGTACTGAATGGTAGATCTTCTGGGTTAACAAGTGGCGATCCCTTTGATGGAGAAAATTGTATTGGAATCTCCCCTTTCGTCATCTGGTCCAGGATACTACCTGGATCATGGAAGACAACAGGCCCAGGCACTGTATACACTGCTTGGCCATCAGAAATGGCCTGGCCATTACCATTTCCGATTTGGTCTGAATTTCCACAATCTTCCTGAGAGGCAGGAATACCTTACCTTGGGTAATGTCGGATTGCATTCCTAGATACTCTAGGACTTGAGCTGGTTGCAACCGCCCCATGGGATGGTTAATTAACCAACCAATGCGTCTGATCGTGCAGCTTATCAGCACGTGCTGATGAAGGGGGGACTTTGATGCGGCCCGGAGGAGAATGTCATCCAGATAATAAACAATTTGAATGCCTCTGATTCTTAAGGCAGTGATGACCACTGCCAAAACCTTAGAAGATGTTCTTGGAGCTGTGCACAGCCCAAATGGCAGACAATGAAATTGGAAATGGAAGCGATGGTGTGATGTACACTCGATCTATTGACACTAGCCAATCTCCCTTCTTTACCCTGGACAATGAAGGTTTGTAAGGACTCCATTCTGAATGGAGGGACTTTCATGAAGGCATTCAGAGCTTTTAAGTCCAGGACCGGCCTGAATCCTCCTGAGGATTTTGTTGCCAAGAACAGTGGAGAGTTGAATCCTTCTCCCTTCTCATGCTCCACAACTGGCAGAATTGCTTGAGATACCAATAAACTCTTTACATACCTTAATAAACAACGCCCTTTTCTCTGGACAAGTAGGAATTCGGGTCTCCACAGAATGAGACTAGGGAGGTCTTTCCTTGAATTCTAGGCGATATCCTCTTCGAATGATGTTTAAGATCCAGGCATATTAAACTTCTTCTGCCCAGACCTCTCCAAAGTAAGACAGTCTGCTCCCACTTGGGAAGTCTGGACGGGGACCCCTTCAGAAGAGCTTTCTGAAGCTTTCGCTGGCTGGTCCGCCTTGGCTTTGGTTTTTTTATTTTTTTTTTGGGAAAGGCTGGGCCCTGCCCCTTCCACTGCTTAAAGAACGGTCGCGCTGGTTGGTACGCAGAAGCTTCCCGAAACCTTCTTTAGATCTCTCCAAAGGACGAACGGGCTGAGGAAATCTTTTCCTTCCCTGTGGAATAAGCCCTGAGTTCCCTCCAGAAACTCATTGAACCTCTGACCCCAAGGTCTTGCCCAAAAAACTTCTCATCGAAAGGAACTGAGCAAAGGCTGTGCTTGGAAGCACTATCCGCTGACCCATGCTTCAGCCATAGGGCTCTGCGTGCCGTCACAGAATGAGCCATCAATTTCACTGTCATCCTGACCTGGTCTATGGCTACTCCTGCTAGAAAATACACTGTGATCTTAATGGACCTACTCCTGCTACCGTGTACATTATTTTGAGATCTGTATCTATGATACGATCCATCAGATCTTGAAGGATACTGAGTCATCTAGAGGCAAAGTGATGTGCCGAGCTAGTCTCTGTAATGAGGCATCCACCTTAGGCGTGGAATCCCTAAGCTCAGCATCCTTAGAGTGGAAAGTGTACAACTTTGAGACCCTGTTGTGGACGCTCAATCTTTTAGCGGGTTTTACCCATTCATCTTCCATTATTTCCTGTATAAAGAAAAAAATTAATGGGAAGGACAGGAGTGACCTTTTCGAGTACGGGTAATATCTTTGCCGTTTTTTAGGGGGGTGAGGATCCCACTTTCCATTTCCTAGCACTTTACTGACTCCACTAAAGGCCCTCCCACACCGAGGCGCTCTTAAACTGCCCATAAAACACTGAGCGTCTTGAAGAGCTTTTCAGGCACTTTTGAAGATCTTCCCATTCATTTCAATGGAGAGGGGTGTGTTTTCACCACCCTGACAGCGCACTGCTCCAGTGTGAAAGCATTTATTGATTTTAATAGAAATAGGTTCTCATGAGCTTTTTAGATGCCTCTGAGTGTGAAAGCACACGAAAAGCGCCTTAGTGTGAAAAGGGTCTTAGGCCTGAATCACACCCACCCATCTCCAGCGTCCCCAGCATCCCACAGACCCACACCACAAAACGTGTTCCATAGCAAACCACGCCACCTAGACTGTAGCGCAAAACGCACCAAAAACGCACAGGTGCGAGTCAGGCGCAAAGAAGGAATCAAGAAAAAAACACATGCATGAGTGTCTGGTTCCAGATCCGACTCAGAATCCTCTGAATCTTCATCTTCTGAACTGTAGCGATATGTAGCATCTGGCTCTGATTCTGAAGCGGATGAGTGCCGCCTAGGCCGAGATCTCTTAGTTACTGTTTTCAAGCCTCCTTTGTCTGCTGCCTTAATATAGTGCTTCACCTGGCATGCATCTGCTGCATTATCACATGCGGCTTCATTCAAACAAGAGAAGTATACACACCTCCCTGGCAGGGAGTTTGCCCGCACACCCAGCAGGCCTTCTCCTCATCCCGGGCCGAGGCCCTTCCAGAAGATGAAGAGGATCTGCGCCTTTGGTTATGCACATGCTATCGCTTAGTGGTCGCTTTCTGGTGTTTTATCCCGCCGTCGACCACTCCTCTCATATGACTTATCATGCACTGAGCGCTTCTTTCTTTGCGGGTGATGCAGCTCCTTAGTACTTCCCTGCGGGTGTTTATCCCACATCCGGGTCTTCTCTCTGTGTAGAGAAGAAGAATGCACTCTTTTAAAAAAAAAAAAACTTTAAAAATAGAGAAACCTTTCCATGTGTTCTTCAGTGCTATAGAGGCAAGAGGACCCAGGATACCTGGAAACACATAGACAACCAGAGATCTATCCAGCAACTCAAGGCAGCAGCCATGTTGAGATCCTATCACTCAGCACAGAGGCAGTGATTTTGAGACAAGCTGGAGCTACAGGTGTTGTAATTACAGCAGGGAAGTAGGAACCAGAGCATGGGAGAGGGCGTTCCTATCATACCAGGAAGTGGCCACTCTCAGCAACCTCCTGAGAGTTCCTGTGGGACTACAAGCCTCAGCCTGCCTGCTGTTTCACCAATTTGCCACACAGCTTGACCAGCAGTGTTTAACTGCTCTTCTAGAGGCCGGTGTACACATGCAGTCCTTTATACTACTGAACTGAGACTCTGTCTGCTTGCTGTCTCACCAATTCGCCACATAGCTCAACCAGCAGTGTTGAACTGCTCTCTAGAGGCCGGCATCCACATGCAGTCTTTTATACTGCTAAAGTGAGACTCTGCCTGCCTGCTGTTTCACCAACTTGCCGTACAGCCCAACCAGCAGTGTTTAACTGTTCTTTAGAGGCCGGTGTACACACGCAATCCTTTATACTGCTTCACTGAGACCCAGCACCAAGGGTACCCCACAAGGGGAGATTTACAGCCCAGGGGGTCTTCTGAACTCAGGAGAGTGTATGAACCTGAGCAGGATCGCATGGACATTACAAGGTTTCGCAGTAAGTCTCCTACCTTGCTTCTTCTTGTGTGTATGTATGAATATATATCTCTCTTAAGAGGCGTCCGGAGCAGGACGAAAAAAGAACACTGCATATGGGCAGAGAGCCGCCTCTTATATGCTTGGAAAGAGGTTGTCCTGAAGGGGTCAGAGGGGGTGGAGCTGACCCATAGTAGGCTGACATGAGGAGGTCCAAGAAGAAAAATTTCATTCATTTTACATTTTTTTTCAAAAATGTTGGTCTTTTTTAGTTTGTTTAGCAAAAAATAAATAACCCAGTGGTGATCAAATATCACCAAAAGAAAGCTCTATTTATGGGAAGAAAATTATAACAATTTCGTTCGGGTACAGTGTTGTATGACCGCACAATTGTCATTCAAAGTGTGACAGCGCTGAAAGCTGAAAATTGGCCTGGGCAGGAAGGGGGAAAAGTGCCCTGTATTGAAGTGGTTAAACATGTCTTTACTAAAAAAAAAGTGTTTCTCCAACCCACTAGAGTGGCATGCAAAGCATATGAGCTAGTATTCCTGTGGCAAATAGATCATAAACCTGCAGGTCTCTTCAATGCTGAGACCAGCCGACATGTCATTCAGCACTGGGGAGAGGGGTACTTCTTCCCAAGCACCCATGGCCAATGTAGATGTTGACTGTGCTTTTCACACCCCAGAGCTCAATACAGAAAAAGGGGACCTATCTGATCCGTATAGTTTCTTAGTGTACTGGCATCTTCCTTGAGTTCCCTGTGACATCACTAACGGTAAGTCTATATTTGGTATTAGTCTAATATGAACAACAATGCAATAGTAATAGTTACAGTTACACAGGCTGAACTGGTTAGAAGTCAAAAACACACATGAATATATTGAACTGTTTAAGGTTCCTAAGTACCTCTAAAACCAGTTTACTAATGTCGACCACAGGTTTCAGGAAAGAAATTAGCTCAATTCCCCCATCAACACATTCATTGTTGACAGTTTGTGTTCTCCCGGTGGAGGGGAAGAGCCATCCTGGCCAGTAGAACACACAGAAATTGCATGAATAATCCGAAAGCCTGCCCATACATGGTTTGAACTTCGGCCAATCCCTGCTGAACCAGGCAAGATTCAAACCATCTTAAGGGACCAAGCAGGTGACACATAAGCCCTCCTGCTATTTCTTTGGGGAATTGAAGGCACTGAAGAGTCCAATTACCATCACCATTAGCACTGGTGCTTTGAGAGAGGTAGCCAGTTTTTGGAGCACCTGTTTAAAAGCTTACTCCCAGTACTAAATAGCATGAAAACTGGTATAAGCACATTCACTACACAGACACCTAAAATAAAGTTTGCCACAGGCACTTAAAATAAAATTTGCCAGGCTACGATGGTCATTGCATTTGAACTGGCATGCATTTTGTAACAAGGGGACACCAAAGTAGTTGTACCAGCCCACTTTTATATAAATATGCCCCAATAAAAATATAACATTCTTTCTGCCACATTTAAAGCGGGTTCATTACGTTACTTTTTATTAACCTAGATACAGTCCATCAAAAGGTCATTGTTAATTCCTGTCTTTTTTCCAAAATTTCAGTATATAAAAAACATTGCTTGGATCATTCATGGAAATCCCTTTTTTGCAAAATGGTTTGTGCAGTACTGGCAATTAGATTATTTTTGCAGCTGCTTAATTACTGGAACATATGGGCAACACAAATAAAAAGATTTAACATGTCTTGTCATAATGCGCTAAATGAGACATGCACCTGACTTTTCTAAGGCATCTATGAAGCAGGAAATCACTACAGACTTATTGTTGGCTTTGCTGATTGGGTGTTGTAACACATGTTCGAAAATTGACATCATTTATGGGCTAACGAGGAGCTGGGGAAATTCAGTGTTATGCTATTGTTAAAAAACATGTTATTTCATTAGTTCAGATTTGATAGTATATTGTTATGGTAAATGAACTGACACCAAATTACAAGGAACTAATGTAGCCATTTCTGTACTAAGAAAGTTAATACAGCATGGTTTTCATTAAGAGAAACATAAAAAGAGTATGAATAGCTCATCATCTTAATTGTACTAAATTAAGAAAACAGTACAACAGTATGTTACACAATCATTTTATATTGTTTGAGCAAAATTCTAACACTCATTTAAAGGCAAACAAATGAACAGTACACAGAACACTTCAATTATTTATAAAAAGAACCCCAGGCCAAGATTCACTTATGTTGGCCACTTACCTGACAGCAGCAGAAATGTATCCGACCCCGTCATGTTTCACTGCAGCAAAAGATTTTTTTTTTTTTTTTTATGTTTCAATGTTTTTATACTTTTATGCAACTGAATGAAAAGTAACAGCATCATTACATCCATTGAGCCATATGTTATCATAGAACAGTGCAGATCACTTCTTACGATATGCAAAATTTAATTACATCATCATAGAGAAATCCTAAGAGTAACAAGTTATAATGCTCTTGTTGCATGTTAACCCACTATTAGAGAGACTATAATATTATATCAACTTATATAGTTATTATTATGGCATCATAGCTAATGCCTGTCCATAAGGGCACTTATTCAAGGATCCTCTGGCTAGGACTTTTTGTCTTACTATTTAGGCTAGCTATGTAACTCTTATACAACAGCAATCTGCATAGAACGGAGCCCAAAAAGCCTGATCCCAATGGCACAGGCCGGGTCCCGTAACATCTAAGCTCAAATAAAACCTTTAAACAAAAGGATATAAAAAAAAACAAAAAAAGAAAGGTCAGAGAAAAGAGGGAAAAGAAAGGAAGGAGAAAAATAGGGGTAACGAAATAGGGGGTTAGGGAGGGGGCTCCACCCTCCTGTCCATTAACATCTAGAATTCAATCAGTCAGGAATTGTCCGTGGATCATTGCTCAAGTAACTGATCCAGGGCTCCCATACCTTTTCAAATTTCTTAATTTTGTCCTTTAATATTGCTGAGAGCCGCTCATTCAACATAAGCCATGAAAGTTTACTTTTCAGTTGATCAAATGGTATGTTTGCCCGTTTCCAATTCCTGGCTATCGTGATTTTAGCCGATACAAATATAAATTTTAGTAGTCGTTTCTGGGTCCCAGAAGCCTGGTCAACCCCTTCACCCAGTAGGGCCTGCCTAGGGGATTTAGGTAGATTGATCTGGGTAAGGGAATAGATGAAATTATAAACCCTTATCCAAAACCGTCTCACCTTAGGGCATTGCCACCAAATATGATAGACTGTGCCTTCCTGTCCACAACCTCGAAAGCATCCTGGTGAGGCACCTGGGACAAAAGCAGCCACTCTGGTCGGCACCAGGTACCACCTCATCAGGACCTTATAATTAGCTTCAACTATAGACGTATTAACAAGTGACTTAGAGGCCTCCTCAGCCATCGAATGCCACTTATCTAAGTCTATTGCCTCCTGGATGTCTTGTTCCCAGTTTACCATATAGTTCAGTTTAACCTGGGAATATGTTAGCATAGCATATATTTCAGAGATATGACCACGAACCTTGTCATAACGATTGCATAAGTATTCCATGGGCGACATAGTGGTAATGTCCTGATAATGGTGTAAAGTAGACAGGTAGTGATATATTTGAGTATATCGGAAACATTCTGACTCAGGCATTTGGTATTTTTCTATCATCTTCCGTTTTGTCAGTGGTCCAGTCTGGTCACATAGATCTGCTATTCTCAATAATCCCTTGTTGGACCACCAGGCAAAAGGGAGGGGGGTGAGACCCGGAGTGAATTCTCTATTGCCCAATAAAGGGGCCAAGGGGCTGTGTGTCGATTTAAATTTGAATGGTTTAAATAGTCTATCCCATATGCTAAAAGACAACGATAGGGATGGGCACAAAATTGGGGGCCGGTCTCTTGGCGGCCAAACCTGGGAATATGTTAGCATAGCATATATTTCAGAGATATGACCACGAACCTTGTCATAACGATTGCATAAGTATTCCATGGGTGACATAGTGGTAATGTCCTGATAATGGTGTAAAGTAGACAGGTAGTGATATATTTGAGTATACTGGAAACATTCTGACTCAGGCATTTGGTATTTTTCTATCATCTTCCGTTTTGTCAGTGGTCCAGTCTGGTCACATAGATCTGCTATTCTCAATAATCCCTTGTTGGACCACCAGGCAAAAGGGAGGGGGGTGAGACCCGGAGTAAATTCTCTATTGCCCAATAAAGGGGCCAAGGGGCTGTGTGTCGATTTAAATTTGAATGGTTTAAATAGTCTATCCCATATGCTAAAAGACAACGATAGGGATGGGCACAAAATTGGGGGCCGGTCTCTTGGCGGCCAAAAGATTGTTTTTAATAGTAATCTGTTGTTGATGCTATTACCAAGTAACAGACCACTGTGGTAGTGATTTTTGCTCCAGTGTCAAGAAGAGCAGAGTAATCTCACCCCCATGTAAAGATGGTTGCTGCAGTTTACAGGAAGTTGTAGTGAGGCCAAAACACTTTTCTTTTAAAGGATAACTAAACACAAGAAAAAAAATTATTTAATGTAGCTTACTGGTCCTTTAGATGTGCTTGCTGCTAATAATGAGCTAAACATATCTGGCTTTGTTTTGAATGGGGGTTTGGCAGACAGTACTCAAGTTCAGGTGCCAAACACCACTGAAATCAATGGTCACCGAATGGTAAAAAACAACAATGGCTATTCTATAGCTCAGTAGGCAAGGTATTGTCAAACAAATGGAATGCAATTTCCAGGGAGAGATGCACCAAAGTAAAAAGATTTTTTTTTAATTCCACTTGGTAGCAGCGATTTTAGTAATAACTTGCTGAAAGAAACAAATGTTGGATGACAGCAGATATACATATACTTGAGGTTATCAAAGTCAGACATGTTTGAAGTTCAGCTTCAGTGGCAACATTACTCTCCAGAGATATAGTGGAGGAATGAGCATAGCCACCCATGGACAGGAAGTGTGTTATTAGCAGAATTACCAGATGAAAATAAAAGAAAACAGTCTGGAAAAAAGGTACATTATCTATGGATTGGTAAACTGAAATATATTACATTTTTGCTTATGGGTTTTGATATACTTTAAATACAATGCAAAACATTAGGAGAGATTTACTAAAACTGTTGCAGCTGTGCATAGTAACCAATCAGCTTCAGCGTATTCAATTAAGCTTTGACTATAAGGCTGGGTTCACACTATCAGACAAAAAAAGGTCCGACTTTGATCCTACTTTGCTGTGCGATTTACGGTCCTACATAGGGTCAAAGTCGGACTGTTTTTCTGTGTACAGGGATCCGACCTTGATCCCGATAATGCCAGGCACCTTGTGCTCTGGGGATCTTGAAGGGGAATGCCACGCCAAATTAAAAAAAAAATGGCATGGCCCCCCCCCCCAGGAGCATACCAGGCCCTTTGGTCTGGTACGGATTTTAAGGGGAACCCCCACGCCAAAAAATAAATAAATCTGTCAATGGGGTTGTGGGCCATGGGGACCAAATTGCCACTGGCTAGAATGCTGGTGTGGTGTTTAGGATGGGTGGTGAGATGGTGTAGGTGGTGAAGGTGGTGGAGGTGGAGGCACATTCTCATGGAGCTCTGTGTACTCCATAATGAGCCCCCTCTCCCCCTTGAAGAGCACTTGGGTCATCAGCTCCTCAGACCTGCTTCACTGGTAGGGAGTCATTTTTTCAGTTTAGCAGCTGCAATACAGAAAATGACTCCTCCTGGTCTAGATCCCTCTGGAGGATGGCTGTGGTCTGCCGGAAGAATGACGAAGCACTCATCTACATGATGGGTTTTTCTCTTCCTTTTAAGACCAACAAACCAGGGAAGAGCCAGCTGCTTCCTCCGCAGACACTGTCTCTGTGATACTTTCCTGTGTATAAAAAAGTGACATTATTAGAATTTCTTTGTTTGTGTGGGTCATCAAGCCAAACAAATTTCCATTTCCTAACTGTTGCTAATTGAATAATTAGAAATACCAAACACTAGCATTCTGGCACCAGCATTTGAATGTATCGTTAAAATTACTTAAGGCCACAACTGTGTTTGATTATTGAAACAAATGTGTTAAGGCTCAAATATTTGGCCAATGATTAGTGTTGAGCGAACCCGGACTGTAACGTTCGAGTCCGTACCGAACTTTCGGGTGTCCGTGGCACGGACCCGGACCCGGACATTTCAAAAATCGTTTGGGTTCGGTCCGGGTTTCTGCTATTTTACTCCACGTGTTGAGAAGCTGCAGGGCAGCCAATCAACAAGCATTTCACTGGTTTGCCCTTAGAAGCCATCACAGCCATGCCTACTAATGGCATGGCTGTGATTGGCCAGTGCATCATGTGACCCAGCCTCTTTATAAGCTGGAGTCACAGTGCTGCAGTCACATGCTCCTTGTGTTAGTGTAGGGAAAGGAAGCTGAGAGCTTGAGGGAGAGATTTGAGACATTTTAAGACCTGATCCTGCATCCTGAGATAGATTACTTTACTACTGCTGTCTGTGCTGTTGCTCTGAGGACAGATAGCAGAAATTAGAGATTTCACATACCGCTGCTTTGAGTTGCAGATCAAGCTCTGCATAAAACAACAATCGCTACGATCGTGCTCAACGATCAGATTGTTGGGGGAATTTGAGATTTCAAATACCGCTGCTTTGAGTTGCAGATCAAACTCTGCTTAAAACAACGATCGCCACGATCGTGCTCAACGATC
>BLSH010269366.1:701655-712550 GCA_018402905.1 Glandirana rugosa
GGGAAGGTATTACCGGTGGTACAGGTGGTAGAGTCGGAACCAGTACCCCCACCGAAAGTGAAACGCTACACTAGGTCGTGGCGACCTGACCGACGACGAAGACCTTAGACGGTGGGAAGGAAAGTTAGAAAGGGTCTAGTAAGGCACCTCAACTATAGTCTCCTATCCTCTCGGTAAGTGCGGGATCGCAGTACTGCGTGGACTCTCGTCTCAACGTACTTACGCGTCACATATTTCGGGTTTACGCGTAAACTACTTTGCCGGTATCCACCCTCGCAACGTACCTCTTACTTGCAAACCTTTTTACGAGTAATAAACACTATTGATCTCAACTCGCTTGTGCGTGCGATCGTTCGGGTTCCGTCCGGACCCGGACCCGGACTTTGTCCCGAAGTTCGGACGGACCAGCAGAACCCGAACTTCCAGGTGTTCGCTCAACTCTAGTTATCACAAATAATGAGCATTTTTCCAAACGTTCATTCTCCATGCAACGCTCCCACCTATGGCCGTTTCATCAAATGCGCATTTGGGCTTTATACACTGCGCATTCATGCAACTCTGCTCTCAGGTGCGTCATGACGCTAGGGCGTGAATGGCTCTCCTATCCTCTGATATCAACTCCACGGAATGATCTGGGAAAGATTGAAAGGAAGGGTGGCAGATTCCAGAAGCAGCAGCCAGTCCAGCGGTGCTGGATCACATCGCAAAGTGAAAGCCACCCCCATGACCAAGGCTGAGATGGTGGACATGGTGGCCATTATGGAAGGGCAGGATTATGACTTTAAGGAGGAGAAGTATTAAAGGCCTCACAGCCATAAAGATTATATTTTAGAGCGGGTCATAAGTCGACTGTCTAGAAAACATGGTGTCCAGCGGTCCAAAGATCAGCTCCGAAAATGTTGGTCGGACCTGAAACACTGTGAGCAAGATCAGCTGCACCAGATCCATCGAGTCCTGGAAAAAAATAAGCAATAGTTGCATGTAACAACCAACAATGTATCTGGCGCTCAATGGCGAGGGCTCATGATTACCCTGAAAGAAGTGGTAGGAAACAACCGGGTGTCAAAGAGCAGCTTCTGTGGAAAGAAACCACACCAGGAGTGGTGTAGAGGCAGGAAACAATGTCTAGAGGATTGCCACATGTGTCAACGCTAGTGTCAACCCTATTAGGGAACAGGGGGTATACCCTTTGCTAAACAATAATAAGGCTCTAATGGAGTCCACATAAAAGAACCACTCAAAGGTTATTAAAATTGTGAAAATGCAATTAAAAATAAAAATCTAAAGCCATGTGATGTGGAACGTGTGGATAGTTCCCCATATCACCAACCTTTATATCCACCCAACCATATAGTTGGCTGTTGCTCATCCATCCAGGAGTGTCCCGACTTCACTGTGCTGCAGTGATGAAATAATCCATCTGTGTTCCACCCGCAGCTGTGTACGGGGGAAGGGGAGGAAGATGTCAAAAGCCAGGACCCAGATGGCAGTGTGTGGAGGATCGGCTGGAACGCTTAATCCACGTGGCTCTCTGGTAGGCGTGAGGCGGCTGAGGGCGCATCCAAGATCCTCAACTGTGGCTCAGTCCAATGGTCAGCAGCCTCGATAGCAGACAGGACGAGCCGGATGGGAGGTGAGCTTGGACCAGCTATCGGCTCTCGAGCGTGACGTCATCCGCTCTCTGAACCCGGTCCCAGAGAGAAGCTAGGAACTCCAGGGAGGTGGAACGTGATAGTGGGAGGGTGGAGGCACGGCTGTTGTCATGACAATGCGTTAGGGGCGTGGCCCTTCCTCAGGTCATCTGTGGGGTTGAGCTCTGCTTCCCCCCAACGGATTAGGGATCTCTCTGTATGGCTGTATTCCTTCTTGGATTAAGCACTCCTGGATAGTTGAGCAACAGCCAACTATACCCACGGTTGGGTGGATACAAAGTTTGGTGATACAAGGAATTATCCACACGTTCCACATCACATGGTTTTAGATTTTTTTAATTGCATTTTCACAATTTTAATAAACTTTGGAGTGGTTATTTTATGTGGACTCCATCAGAGCCTTATTATTGTTTACCAGAGGTTATACCCCCTCTTCCCTAATAGGGTTGACACTAGCGCTGACACATGTGGCAATCCTCTAGACAATAGTTCTATGTAAGCAATATGCATATGCGTAAATTAGGTGTCTGGAACTGTTCTTGGTAAAAGTAGCTAGAGAGAATTATAGGTGAGTTTTGAAACTGTTTGTATGCCTTGGGCTTCCAAATTTGTATTTAAATCAAAAGCATATATTAAGAATATAATTTGATACTGTTTTTAGACATTCCTTTAGCTTTGGCACTAAGATTATTTTTTTATTTTTCAGCAGGGAAACAGAAAAAACAAGGGGCCCACCCCAGCAAGGGACTAAGGGAGTCTCCCACCCCTGGCCCATCAGCTGAGACAGAATCCAGGCCACCTTCACACCCAGAACATAAGTGTAAAATGACAAAAATAAAAATTGAACCAAAGACAAGGGTGTTGCTAGGTGGGCAAAAGGGTGGGGGATTCAGGCCTAAATTAAAGGATAAGTGTCACTTTGCTGGCTGCTGACTTATTCATCAGTGCCCATTGATACAGCCTTGCTAGTGCAGACATGGGGAGAGGAGAGCCCCCAGTGCTCGTATGCTTATGATGGATATCAGACATCCCATAGGAGCAAGAGGGGGGGGGCAGCTGTAGGAGTTTACCAATGTTGACACTTGTCACGTCTTTGGCCCATGGAAAATGGCATAATCTTCCCTTTGTTTTTGTTTTTTTGCCAGAAAATCCTCCACAGTCCCCCGAACCCCAGGCGACCAGTCCCCCCGAATAGGGCATCCCAGACCAAGTCCAAGGTTGGTCAACTAGAAAAATGTAAGTGTTGAACCAGTTGTGACTTTAGGATGCTTAATGAATGTTGTATTTTTATTTTTTAGAGGAAATGGACTTCCAACAGCTCCCCCAACATGAGCCTGATTTTGAAATTGAAGAAGATGGGGGTGAGCCTGTAGTTTGCCCTTGTAAGTATTGTTCTAATATTGCTTCTTGTGTATTGACATATTTATTGTTACATGGCACAGCAAACAGCAGTTAATATTAAAGACAAACACACCTTGTTTCCTTTGGTATAAATTATGGCCATGGCCCTTATTGTTGTTGGCTTTAACAAATATATTAATTTTGTTATAATAATTTAAAACACATGTGACAGCTCAGCCACTATGGCTCGAGCTGTATCAACCAAGTAAAAGGGAATCGCCCCAACCTTCATAATAAAACTTCACAAGAAAGACTCAAGAATTCATCAAATATCAAACAATGAAATATATCACTTGGAAAAAACGAACTGTTCCCCTTTAATAAGGTGACATTGCCACACAATAATAGCCGCGACTTCAGAGCTCTTTTTTCTATTTTTTTGGGAGGGAACACCACAGCTTGAATGCTAATGAGGCCACCGAAAAATGGGGAACGGACCCCTCTTTTTATTTGAATTTTCAACTGCCAAAACCCTAAACTGCCTAACTACAGAGGTCACCTGACCTACCCACACCTAGCAGGAGCCAATAGGAGCTATTCCCACACTTTTGAGCATAGGGGAGCTAGAAACTCCGCTGTCGCTATCCCATGAGGAAAAGGGGGGCTGGAAACTGTTTCCCCCCTTTTCCTTTCATTCTGTTAAGTAAACAGCTAGTCCACACATTAGTACAGTAGGTAGTGCTTTCACATTAGCATGGCTAAGAAAGAGGTGTAGGTAGCTGTCTGTTTTGCTAGGTAGCCTAGTTTTGGAGACCCAGACACCAGCAAAACATTACAGAGTAGGGTCAGTGTTTTCATTCAAACTAGTGAACATGTTTGAAGGGCAAGCAGGTCGCACCCAAGAATCCACTGGGTAGGTAAGTATTTAATGAGGTTTAAAATGTATTTGGCTCCAAATCCCTATGTTGGCCCTCTGCCACTTGACCATCATTGCCCTAATACATTTTCCTCTTCTTACCAGGTCACGAGGTGCCCCAATGCACCATGGGCAGATTACGCCAAGAAATTCTGAAGTGCTGTTCAGAGCTGGAGGATATCCAAAGGGCAGCTAAAGATTTACAAAGGCAATTGATGGATGTTGGGGACATGCTAGGGAAATTTTAAGTTTTGTTGGACTTGGGCTGGTGTTTTGAGGACCCAGTTTTTATTTTTTTACCCTCTTTGTTTGGGGGAATTGTTAAATCTTTTTACAATGGCCTAATGAAAAAGTGTGTGAACACATGCTCTATCCCAGGGGTTATCAAGTGTCATGTTTCTGGGGTGCAACCCCCTTCCTCCAAACACGAGTTACATATATAGAACATATCTTATACATATAACAATGACTTACAGGAGTAGTTCAACTGAATGATTAATGTATAAGGCCAACAAAACATTAAACATGATCAGGAATCATGTCCTGCCAGGACACAGCCCCTCTCCCCACAAAATAGTCCATATATTTGATGCGCAAATCCCTTGCATTCTGGGTGGCCAAGGTAGCACAGCTAGTCTGGAGGTCTGCCATCGCATCCAATGACGGACGACCTTCAGCCGCTGTACTAGGGCCTGGCAGGGCTGGATCAATGTCACTGGGCATGTAGGTCATATAACTGCTAGCATTCCTGCGTAAAAAATTATGGAGGATGCAGCAGCACAATACTACATGATTGATTTCATACAATGCCAGGTTTATGGGCATTAAAAGTAGCTGGAACCTATTAGACAAAATTCCAAATGCGTTTTCCATCACCCTTCGAGCACGAGAAAGTCTGTAATTGAAGATCCTCTGCTCTGGGGTCAGGTTGCGATGAGGAAATGGCTTCATGAGATGTTCTCCAAGACCAAACGCCTCATCTGCGACAAACACAAAATTGAGACTCTCCACATTTTGGTCTGCAGGTGGCAAGTTAAGGGTGCCATTCTGAAGCCGCCTATAAAACTTGGTTTGCATTATGACTCCTCCGCCACAGTTGCGGCCATTCTTCCCCACATCCAAGTACAAAAACTCATAGTTTGCAGACACAATGGCAAGCATCACTATGCTGCAAAACCCCTTGTAATTGTAGTAATACGAGCCAGAGTTGGGTGGTGGGACAATCCTCCCATGCTTGCCATCAATGGCAACCCCAGTTGGGAAAAACTCATTGCTGCAAAAACTGTGCAGCAACTTCCTGCCATTGCTGGGGATTGGAAGGAAACTGTGGAGAAAAAAAAAACAAAATAGACATTTACTACTTGCACACAAAACATAGAAATGTTATTTAACATAAAAATGCTATGGCAACATAAGGCTAGATTTCTATTTCCAGCACAGTGGACAGGTAAGACGTGTGATAATCCCAAGCTACATACACACTATACTATTAAAATCACATTTTTAAAAGAATAATCAACCGAAATACAGTCAGGTCCATAAATATTGGGACATCTACACATTTCTAATCTTTTTGGCTCTATATACCACCACAATGGATTTGAAATTAAACTAACAAGATGTGCTTTAACTGCAGACTTTCAGCTTTAATTTGAGGGTATTTACATCCAAATCAGGTGCACGGTGTAGAAATTACAACAGTTTGTATATGTGCCTGTGAGATACTATATACAGTTTAATTGCAGTTATTTTTTTAACTTGTAATAGGGTGCCTTTTGGAACACCTAAGGAAGCCAGCTTAATAATGATTTCACAAACTGTGCACTTTCTGTTTTTGTCGCATTTTAGTTTACTTACCTTGATCCATATGGAAGTAATATTTTAGGGTTTTGTAGCCCAGTCTTACTTAGGCATAAAAAACAAAAGTGTGGTTACTAAGAAGGTAAGGCCCTCACAGTGGGCAACCCCCCGGTTACTGAGGCAGCAAATTGGAGTTACTGGAATGTTTAAAAAATGCACTTTAACAGTATAAGAAAAAATCCCAAAATAAAATTCACACGGTGTAAAAAGTCTATATGCAGTCCCTTGCCATGCCACCTAACTGCTGCTGTCTGATTGTTTACTATTTTCAGGGTCCCCTTAAAGTGTTAATAAACCCACAACAGTAAAGCAGGCTTGTTATGCTCACTGTGCAACCTAAGGTGTTAATCCTCTGCATTGTGTAAAAAGGCTGTTTTATCCTGTCTTCTCTGATTCTCCCCTTCTTCCACAGTCCCCAATCCATTCTCTGATAGTACAGAGCCTTGGGGGCACTCTACACATGCTCAGTTTGGTGTGTATTGCTAGAGATTTTTTTTTCTTTTGGGAAGGTGCATGTGATTGGCACAGGGCCACTCAGCACTGTCCAGATAGAGGGTCAGGGGTCATGCAGCCTCATAGAACAGTCAGAAGATAATTAAAACTCCTCCTACAAGCTTTAACCAGTGCTTGGCCGGACACTGATTGAAGTCACAAGAATGCTATACTGCTGATGAGAAAAGGTATTTAGCAGTTTATATTTACTAAAATAATTGTATTTCCATGTTCTGTGTACTGTGGGAGACCCAATATAGTGAATGCAGGGCCCTGGGTTTAGTAATGCTTTAAGATCTTTGTACACCCTAATATCCAGGAACAGACTGCTTACTAGCTGACTATTGCATGTTTATAAAGCAGAGATGTTCCAGACCTGTCTTTCTAAGTGCAGCTATCCAAAGAAAAACTGAACACTGCTCAGGCTGGATCTGCAGATGACCATGGGTGCCCGCCTCGGCCCGCTGCCCTGTATCAACCAAGGAAATGAACAAATTGGCTGCACTAGATGGATCAATATTCTTAAGCTTGCAATTTATTGTATGAACGGCCACATACAGGTACAGATCGTAGACGTGTTTCACTCGATAGATACAAGCTTACTCATTAATAATGATCCATGGAGTGCAGCCAATTTGTTCATTTCCTTGGTTTTCTAAGTGCAGCCACTGAGAATCCAAGCTACATACTAGACAAGGTTTTGAAATGAGTTTGCTTTGCAACTTTGAGTTATTCCTGGCCTGGTCCTGAATACCATCAGCAATATATAGATTGATAATGACAGGTAGTGCAACTGTTTCCAGAATAACATAAAACAAGAATACTGTGACATAATGACATTTAAAAACACACAATTTGGATAACTGTTGCTGCTTACACAAATAGAGCTTTCTTTTGGTGGTATTTGATCCCCTCTGTGTCACTTCTGATCACCGCTATAAACAAAAAAAAGCAACAATTTTGAAAAAAAAACACAATATTTTTTTACTTTTTGCTATAATACATATCCAAAAAAAATATATATAAAAAAAAACAAATATCCCTGTTGGACCACCCCCAAACCCTTCAGCATCCCTCCTATAGATCCTTCCCTCCCCTCCTCGTTCCTTCCCTCCCCTATTACTCTCCCCTTCATCCCCCCCACCAGAATAAGATTGCTCTCATACAGCTCCCCCTCCCACGCTGGTCATGGTAGTCCCTGTCTGCACCGCCCAGCAACAAGATAATCAATACTCTAGCAAAGTAAAGTATGGACGGACAAATACGAGGTCCCTACCCGACGCTGATTATATTAATGTATAATGTTGGCTAAAAGATTGTAACCTGAATACTTGTTTTACAATTGTTAGACATCTTTCTGATACTTTGTTATTTGTCAAAATATTCTAGCTTCAATAAAGCTTTTCTGGAAAAAAACAAAAAAAAAAAACAAAACAAAAACAAATTTATTTTGCTGCACAGCAGACTATAGCAAAAGCGTGGAAAACTCCATATCTGACTATTGTGGGAATCAAAAACAGGATCACCAAAGCTATGATCCATGCTAAAATTGAGATGTCTATAGACAAAACATTGAAATATGAACAGTTATGGAAACTGTGAGTGGAATACTTTGATCAATCTCTGTTAAGCCCTTGAGCTATACGCCAACACATATCTGGAGACATCCTCACAGTATTTCTCTTTGCATACAAACCATCTCCCCCCTGGATCTTTCTCTCTTTCCCACACTTTTTCTCATTCCAGATATCTTTTCGATCTTCTTTTTCTTCTCTGTGATTATCCCTATCTCTTCTAAACAACACCTATACACATAAGCCTTACAGATGTAAGGAATAGCCATTAGCCCCTCCCTTATCACAGGTCTCAACAACAATCCACGTAAACATCCTAAAAGCACTCACTCCAGCAATCCCCCTCTTTTTTTTTTTCGGTCATGCCACAGTTGTTCACTCCACACGACCTAAACCCAAACCATAGGCCGAGACCCATACATTTCCAAGGTCTGATTTTGTTCTGACACTAAAATATTTCTAATTTTCCTCCTCATGGGCGTATTGTTTGCTCCGGATTAGCTATCTATGCTCCCTATAAGCGACAATAACACACCTTAAGGTGAAGAAAGTTACAAAACAATGGTTAGGGGTGTTGCCCCCCCCCGCCCCACAAGACACAGTCTGATCCCAGCTGGGGTGTCGTGGGGGATAGACGATACCCCTCACCTCATACCTAATGCCCCATAATGCCATTAATGCTTAAGTACGCTTATTTCTATTGTTCTCTTATCTGTACCAATTCAGTCATATTACCTAGCTATGTAATGTTGTGCAACAGAGACTGTTTTTTTTTCCTGTTCTTTCTGTTTAACCTTAATTAAAATCTTGAACAAGAAAAAAACAAATTTATTCATCAGTTTTGGCCGATATATATTCTTCCATATATTTGTGGTAAAAAAAAATCGCAATTGGCATATACTGCTTGGTTTGCGCAAAAGTTGCCACGTTTACAAACCATGAGAATTCATTAATGGAATCTTTACTATTTTTTTTTTACTGGTAATGGCGGCGATCTGCAATTTTTATCAGGACTGTGACATTGCAGGGGACATGTCGGACATTTTTGACACTTTTTTGGGTCCATTGACATTTATACAGCAATCAGATTTTTAAATATCCACTGATTACTGTATAAATGTCACAGCCAGGGAAGGGATTAACCTGCAGGGGGCAATCTAAGGCCTCATTTACACTGCTGCTGGTAAACGGATGTTTAGAGGCATTTGGGTGTTTTTTTCAGCTGTCCCTGAACTGTCCTCTATGTTATCTTATCAGTACATTTATACAGGGCTGTTTAAGGTAGTTTCCAAGCAGATGAGTTTAAAGGCTTTTTTTGGAACGCAAAAAAAGGGGTTCAGACACCAGTTCAGAGGCATTTGAAACATCAAACAGATTCTAAATGCCGCTAAACGCGCCTAAGCGCGGTAACTCGCGTCTAGGACCATTTTGTTTACTGGCGTTTCCATTTAAAAAATAAAAAATAAAAACACTCCTAGACGCGAACGCAGCAAAACGCCGCTAAACGTGGCATGCAAAACGTGGCAAAATGGCCGCTTTAGGCGCTGGCTTCTAGCTGTCAAAAAAATGTGTTCCGGCGAGGTTGAAATAGCATCCCATGTAAATGGAGCCTAAGGCCTCATGCACACAGGACGTTTTTTGACTGTTTTTCAGCAGCTGTTTTCAGCTGCAGACATTTTTTTCTACAGTCAATAAACTCTCCATCATGTTATCCTATGTGTTCATGCACACACAGGCTGTTATCAACTGTTTTTAGCAGTGACGTTTTTGAGCTGTAAAAAAACCCCCAAGAGCTGAGGGTTTTTTTGGACTGTTTTCAGCTGTAAAAACGTTCAAACACTAAAAAACTTCCAAAAACACTCAAAAACGCCCAAAAACGTCAACCCCCAATGTTTTTGGACGTTTTAGACCAATTGGGAAAAAAAAACGCTGGCCCTTTAAAAACGGGAAAAAACGGCGGTGATATAATTCTGGTAAAAGCTGAAAACATCCCTGATAAGCTACTGATGTTTTTTAGCTGTTTTTTTAAAGTCCTGTGTGCATGAAGCCTTAGGGCTAACTGTGTTCCCTGTATTTGTTCTAACAGTGTGGGGGCTGGGCTGCCAGGGGCATGACAAATCTAACTGATCCCGAGTAGAGTTGAACGACCCCGGACTGTAAAGTTTGGGTCCGTACCGAACTTTGGGGTGTCCCGGACCCGAACCCGGACATTTCAAAAAAAGTCTGGGTTCGAGTACGGGGTTCTGGTATTTGATTCCACATGTTGAATAGCTGCCAAGGGCAGCCAATCAACAAGTGTTTCACTGCTTTGCCCTTAGAAGCCATCACAGCCATGCCTACTAATGGCATGGCTGTGATTGGCCAGTGCATCATGTGACACAGCCTCTATATGGGGCTGGAGTCACCGTGCTGCATGTCATATGCTCTCAGGATAGTTTAGAGATAGGATGCTGCTGGCTCTGTAAGGGACAGATTGCAAATATTATATAACATCTCATCCTGCATTACTGAACGATCTGATTGTGGACTAGGGAGAGATACTAGTACTGCTGCTTTGAGGGACAGATTGCAGACCTCATCCTGCTGCACAGAATGATCTGACTGGACTAGGTAGAGTCTGTTGCTTTAAGGGAAAGATTGTTGTTCTAAAATCATCTCCAAGTTCTATAGGGAAAGGTTCCAGCTGTTGCTTTAAGGGAAATATTATTGTTCTAAAATCATCTCCAAGTTCTATAGAGAAAGGTTCCAGCTGTTGCTTAGAGGGACAGATTATTGTTCTAAAATCATCTCCAAATTCTATAGGGAAAGTTTCATCCAGCCGCATAGAGAGCCATATTATTGTTCTAAAATAATCTCCAAGTTATATAAGGAAGGTTTCTTCCAGCCGCATAGAGCCATATTATTGTTCTAAAATCATCTCCAAGTTCTATAGGGAAAGTTTCATCCAGCCGCATAGAGACTGAGAGCCATATTATTGTTCTAAAATCATCTCCAAGTTCTATAAGGAAAGTTTCTTCCAGCCGCTTAGAGAGCCATATTATTGTTCTAAAATCACCTCCA